>CAJHQQ010000600.1:0-166995 GCA_905132885.1 Moricandia moricandioides
GTGGGATAACTTCTTCATCATAAATCCTATGATATTGATTCAACTTCAGGGTGATTATCCACTGTTTTTGAGTCTAAATCAAGAGTCTTACATCTTGATTAATTTTGGTTTGATTAGAATCGATAAGAAATTGCCAAATCTCCAAACAGGGTAAACTGGAATCACTTCGGTTGAAAGTGTGATAATTTCTTCATCATAACTTCGATGATATTGGTTCAATTTCTGGGTGATTTATACAATGATTTATGAGTCCAAATCAAGCTTCTTACATCTTGATTCATTCTGGTTTGATAGAATCAAGAAGAAACAGTCAAATCACCAAACATGTAAACTGGAATCACTTTCGTTAAAAGTGGGATAACTTCTTCATCATAACTGCTATGATATTGGTTCACTTTCTGGGTGATTCGCCTCTCGTTTACGAGTCAAAATCAATCTTATTAGATCATGATTAATTCTTGTTTGCTTAGAATCAAGAAGAAATTTCCAAATCTCCAAACAAGGTAAACTGGAATCACTTCGGTTAAAAGTGGTATAACTTCACATCCTTAATCCTATGATATTGAATCAACTTCAGGGTTATTCTCCACTTATTTTTGAGTCCAAAACAGGCTTCTTAGATAATGATTCATACTGGTTTAATTAGACTCAAGAAGAAATTGTCAAATTTCCAAACTGGGTAAACTAGGATCACTTCCGTTGAATGTATGATAACTTCTTCATCCTAACTCCTATGATATTGATTAAAATTCAGAGTGATTCTCTAATTTTGTATGATTCCAAATCAAACTTCTTACATCCTGATTCATTCTGGTTTAATTAGAGTCAAAAACAAATTGTCAAATATCCAAACATGGTAAACTGGAATCACTTCGTTTAATAGGGAGATAACTCCTTCATCCTAACTCCTATGATATTGATTCAACTTCTGGGTGATTATCCACTGACTTATGAGTCCAAATCAAGCTTCTTAGATAGTGATTCATTCTGGTTTTATTAGAAGGAAGAAGAAATTGTCAAATCTCCAAACAGGGTTAACTGGAATCACTTCCCGGAAAAGTGGGATAACTTTTTCATCATAACTCCCATGATATTGGTTCAACTTCAGGGTGATTCTACACTGATTTATGAGTCCACATAAATCTTCTTTGATCTTGATTTATTCTGGTTTGATTAGAATCAAGAAGACATTTTCAAATCTCCAAACTGGGTAAATTGGAATCACTTCGGTTCAAAGTAACATAACTTCTTCATCATAACTCCAATGATATTGGTTCAACTTCAGGGTTATTATCCACTTATTAATGAGTCCAAATCAAGCTTCTTACATCTTGATTCATTCTGGTTTGATTAGAATCAAGAAGAAATTGCCAAATCTCAAACAAGATAAACTGGAATCACTTCCGTTAAAAGTGGGATACCTTCTTTATCATAACTCCTATGATATTGGTTCAACTTCAGGGTGATTATCCACTGATTTATGAGTCCAAATAAATCTTCTTAGATCGTGATTCATTCTGTTTTGATTTGAATCAAGAAGATATTGGAAAAATCTTCATACAGGGTAAACTGGAATCACGTAGGTTGAAAGTGGGATAACTTCTTCATCCTAACTCCTATGATATTTATTAAAGTTCAGAGTGATTCTCCACTGATTTATGAGTCCAAATCAAGATTCTTACATCTTGATTCATTCTGTTTTGATTAAAATCTAGAAGAAATTGTCAAATCTCTAAACAAGATAAACTGGAATCACTTCCGTTAAAAGTGGGATACCTTCTTTATCATAACTCCTATGATATTCATTCAACTTCAGGGTAATTATCCACTGATTTATGAGTCCAAATAAATCTTCTTAGATCGTGATTCATTCTGTTTTGATTAGAATCAAGAAGATGTTGCCAAATCTTCATACAGGGTAAACAGGAATCACGTAGGTTGAAAGTGGGATAACTTCTTCATCCTAACTCCTATGATATTGATTAAAATTCAGAGTGATTCTCCACTGATTTATGAGTCCAAATCAAGCTTCTTACACCGTGATTTATTCTATTTTAATTAAAATCAAGAAGAAATTATCAAATCTCCAAACATGGTAAACTGGAATCACTTCGTTTAATCAGGAGATAAGTCCTTCATCCTAACTCCTATGATATTGATTCAACTTCTGGTGATTCTCCACTGACTTATGAGTCCAAATCAAACTTCTTAGATAGTGATTCATTCTGATTTTATTAGAAGCAAGAATAAATTTTCAAATCTCCAAACATGGTGAACTAGAATCACTTTCGGTAAAAGTGGGATAACTATTTCATAGTAACTCCTATGATATTAGTTCAACTTCAGGGTGATTCTACTCTGATTTATGAGTCCACATCAATATTCTTTGACCTTGATTTATTCTGGTTTGATTAGAATCAAGAAGAAATTGTTAAATCTCCAAACAGGGTAAACTGAAATCACGTCGGTTGAAACTAGGATAACTTCTTCATCCTAACTCGTATGATATTGATTCAACTTCAGGGTGATTATCCACTGATTTATGAGTCCATATCAATATTCTTAAATCATGATTCATTCTGGTTTGATTAGAATCAAGAAGAAATTTTCAAATCTCCAAATTGGGTAAACGGGAATCACTTCGGTTCAAAGTAAGATAATTTCATCATCATAACTCCAATGATATTGGTTCAACTTCAGGGTGATTACCCACTTATTTATGAGTACAAATAAATCTTCTTACATCTTGATTCATTCTTTTTTAATTAGAACCAAGAATAAATTTCAAATCTCCAAACAAGATAAAATGGAATCACTTCCGTTAAAAGTAGGATAACTTCTTCATCCTAACTCCTATGATATTGATTAAACTTAAGAGTTAATCTACACTTCTTTATGAGTTTGAATCAAGATTCTTACATAGTGATGCATTCTGGTTTAGATAGAATCAAGACAAAATTGCCAAATCTCCAAACAGGGTAAACTGGAATCACTTCGGTTAAAAGTGGTATAACTTCTTCATCCTTAATCCTATGATATTGAATCAACTTCAGGGTTATTCTCCACTTATTTTTGAGTCCAAAACAGGCTTCTTAGATAATGATTCATACTGGTTTGATTAGAATCAAGAAGAAATTGTCAAATCTCCAAACTGGGTAAACTAGGATCACTTCCGTTGAATGTAGGATAACTTCTTCATCCTAACTCCTATGATATTGATTAAAATTCAGAGTGATTCTCTAATTTTTTATGAGTCCAAATCAAACTTCTTACATCCTGATTCATTCTGGTTTAATTAGAGTCAAAAACAAATTGTCAAATCTCCAAACATGGTAAACTGGAATCACTTCGTTTAATAGGGAGATAACTCCTTCATCCTAACTCCTATGATATTGATTCAACTTCTGGGTGATTATCCACTGACTTATGAGTCCAAATCAAGCTTCTTAGATAGTGATTCATTCTGGTTTTATTAGAAGGAAGAAGAAATTGTCAAATCTCCAAACAGGGTTAACTGGAATCACTTCCCGGAAAAGTGGGATAACTTTTTCATCATAACTCCCATGATATTGGTTCAACTTCAGGGTGATTCTACACTGATTTATGAGTCCACATAAATCTTCTTTGATCTTGATTTATTCTGGTTTTATTAGAATCAAGAAGAAATTGCCAAATCTCCAAACAAGGTAAACTGGAATCACGTCGGTTGAAAGTGGGATAACTTCCTTATCATAGCTCCTATGGTATTGGTTCAACTTCAGTGTTATCCACTGATTTATAAGTCCAAATTAATCTTTTTACATCTCGATTCATTCTGGTTTGATTAGAATCAAGAAAAAATTGCCAAATCTCCAAACAAGATAAACTGGAATCACTTCCATTAAAAGTGGGATACCTTCTTTATCATAACTCCTATGATATTGGTTCAACTTCAGGGTGATTATCCACTGATTTATGAGTCCAAATAAATCTTCTTAGATCGTGATTCATTCTGTTTTGATTTGAATCAAGAAGATATTGGAAAAATCTTCATACAGGGTAAACTGGAATCACGTAGGTTGAAAGTGGGATAACTTCTTCATCCTAACTCCTATGATATTGATTAAAATTCAGAGTGATTCTCCACTGATTTATGAGTCCAAATCAAGCTTCTTACACCGTGATTTATTCTATTTTAATTAAAATCAAGAAGAAATTATCAAATCTCCAAACATGGTAAACTGGAATCACTTCGTTTAATCAGGAGATAAGTCCTTCATCCTAACTCCTATGATATTGATTCAACTTCTGGTGATTCTCCACTGAATTTTGAGTCCAAATCAAACTTCTTAGATAGTGATTCATTCTGATTTTATTAGAAGAAAGAATAAATTTTCAAATCTCCAAACATGGTGAACTAGAATCACTTTCGGTAAAAGTGGGATAACTATTTCATAGTAACTCCTATGATATTAGTTCAACTTCAGGGTGATTCTACTCTGATTTATGAGTCCACATCAATATTCTTTGACCTTGATTTATTCTGGTTTGATTAGAATCAAGAAGAAATTGTTAAATCTCCAAACAGGGTAAACTGAAATCACGTCGGTTGAAACTAGGATAACTTCTTCATCCTAACTCGTATGATATTGATTCAAATTCAGGGTGATTATCCACTGATTTATGAGTCCATATCAATATTCTTAAATCATGATTCATTCTGGTTTGATTAGAATCAAGAAGAAATTTTCAAATCTCCAAACTGGGTAAACGGGAATCACTTCAGTTCAAAGTAAGATAATTTCTTCATCATAACTCCAATGATATTGGTTCAACTTCAGGGTGATTACCCACTTATTTATGAGTACAAATAAATCTTCTTACATCTTGATTCATTCTTTTTTAATTAGAACCAAGAATAAATTTCAAATCTCCAAACAAGATAAAATGGAATCACTTCCGTTAAAAGTAGGATAACTTCTTCATCCTAACTCCTATGATATTGATTAAACTTAAGAGTTAATCTACACTTCTTTATGAGTTTGAATCAAGATTCTTACATAGTGATGCATTCTGGTTTAGATAGAATCAAGACAAAATTGCCAAATCTCCAAACAGGGTAAACTAGAATCACTTCGGTTAAAAGTGGTATAACTTCTTCATCCTTAATCCTATGATATTGAATCAACTTCAGGGTTATTCTCCACTTTTTTTTGAGTCCAAAACAGGCTTCTTAGATAATGATTCATACTGGTTTGATTAGAATCAAGAAGAAATTGTCAAATCTCCAAACTGGGTAAACTAGGATCACTTCCGTTGAATGTAGGATAACTTCTTCATCCTAACTCCTATGATATTGATTAAAATTCATAATGATTCTCTAATTTTTTATGATTCCAAATCAAACTTCTTACATCCTGATTCATTCTGTTTTAATTAGAGTCAAAAACAAATTGTCAAATCTCCAAACATGGTAAACTGGAATCACTTCGTTTAATAGGGAGATAACTCCTTCATCCTAACTCCTATGATATTGATTCAACTTCTGGGTGATTATCCACTGACTTATGAGTCCAAATCAAGCTTCTTAGATAGTGATTCATTCTGGTTTTATTAGAAGGAAGAAGAAATTGTCAAATCTTCAAACAGGGTTAACTAGAATCACTTCCCGGAAAAGTGGGATAACTTTTTCATCATAACTCCCATGATATTGGTTCAACTTCAGGGTGATTCTACACTGATTTATGAGTCCACATAAATCTTCTTTGATCTTGATTTATTCTGGTTTTATTAGAATCAAGAAGAAATTGCCAAATCTCCAAACAAGGTAAACTGGAATCACGTCGGTTGAAAGTGGGATAACTTCCTTATCATAGCTCCTATGGTATTGGTTCAACTTCAGTGTTATTATCCACTGATTTATAAGTCCAAATTAATCTTTTTACATCTCAATTCATTCTGGTTTGATTAGAATCAAGAAAAAATTGTCAAATCTCCAAACAAGATAAACTGGAATCACTTCCATTAAAAGTGGGATACCTTCTTTATCATAACTCCTATGATATTGGTTCAACTTCAGGGTGATTATCCACTGATTTATGAGTCCAAATAAATCTTCTTAGATCGTGATTCATTCTGTTTTGATTTGAATCAAGAAGATATTGGAAAAATCTTCATACAGGGTAAACTGGAATCACGTAGGTTGAAAGTGGGATAACTTCTTCATCCTAACTCCTATGATATTGATTAAAATTCAGAGTGATTCTCCACTGATTTATGAGTCCAAATCAAGCTTCTTACACCGTGATTTATTCTATTTTAATTAAAATCAAGAAGAAATTATCAAATCTCCAAACATGGTAAACTGGAATCACTTCGTTTAATCAGGAGATAAGTCCTTCATCCTAACTCCTATGATATTGATTTAACTTCTGGTGATTCTCCACTGACTTTTGAGTCCAAATCAAACTTCTTAGATAGTGATTCATTCTGATTTTATTGGAAGCAAGAATAAATTTTCAAATCTCCAAACATGGTGAACTAGAATCACTTTCGGTAAAAGTGGGATAACTATTTCATAGTAACTCCTATGATATTAGTTCAACTTCAGGGTGATTCTACTCTGATTTATGAGTCCACATCAATATTCTTTGACCTTGATTTATTCTAGTTTGATTAGAATCAAGAAGAAATTGTTAAATCTCCAAACAGGGTAAACTGAAATCACGTCGGTTGAAACTAGGATAACTTCTTCATCCTAACTCGTATGATATTGTTTCAACTTCAGGGTGATTATCCACTGATTTATGAGTCCATATCAATATTCTTAAATCATGATTCATTCTGGTTTGATTAGAATCAAGAAGAAATTTTCAAATCTCCAAACTGGGTAAACGGGAATCACTTCGATTCAAAGTAAGATAATTTCTTCATCATAACTCCAATGATATTGGTTCAACTTCAGGGTGATTACCCACTTATTTATGAGTACAAATAAATCTTCTTACATCTTGATTCATTCTTTTTTAATTAGAACCAATAATAAATTTCAAATCTCCAAACAAGATAAAATGGAATCACTTCCGTTAAAAGTAGGATAACTTCTTCATCCTAACTCCTATGATATTGATTAAACTTAAGAGTTAATCTACACTTCTTTATGAGTTTGAATCAAGATTCTTACATAGTGATGCATTCTGGTTTAGATAGAATCAAGACAAAATTGCCAAATCTCCAAACAGGGTAAACTGGAATCACTTCGGTTAAAAGTGGTATAACTTCTCATCCTTAATCCTATGATATTGAATCAACTTCAGGGTTATTCTCCACTTATTTTTGAGTCCAAAACAGGCTTCTTAGATAATGATTCATACTGGTTTAATTAGACTCAAGAAGAAATTGTCAAATTTCCAAACTGGGTAAACTAGGATCACTTCCGTTGAATGTATGATAACTTCTTCATCCTAACTCCTATGATATTGATTAAAATTCAGAGTGATTCTCTAATTTTTTATGATTCCAAATCAAACTTCTTACATCCTGATTCATTCTGGTTTAATTAGAGTCAAAAATAAATTGTCAAATATCCAAACATGGTAAACTGGAATCACTTCGTTTAATAGGGAGATAACTCCTTCATCCTAACTCCTATGAAATTGATTCAACTTCTGGGTGATTATCCACTGACTTATGAGTCCAAATCAAGCTTCTTAGATAGTGATTCGTTCTGGTTTTATTAGAAGGAAGAAGAAATTGTCAAATCTCCAAACAGGGTTAACTGGAATCACTTCCCGGAAAAGTGGGATAACTTTTTCATCATAACTCCCATGATATTGGTTCAACTTCAGGGTGATTCTACACTGATTTATGAGTCCACATAAATCTTCTTTGATCTTGATTTATTCTGGTTTTATTAGAATCAAGAAGAAATTGCCAAATCTCCAAACAAGGTAAACTGGAATCACGTCGGTTGAAAGTGGGATAACTTCCTTATCATAGCTCCTATGGTATTGGTTCAACTTCGGTGCTCCACTGATTTATAAGTCCAAATTAATCTTTTTACATCTCGATTCATTCTGGTTTGATTAGAATCAAGAAAAAATTGCCAAATCTCCAAACAAGATAAACTGGAATCACTTCCATTAAAAGTGGGATACCTTCTTTATCATAACTCCTATGATATTGGTTCAACTTCAGGGTGATTATCCACTGATTTATGAGTCCAAATAAATCTTTTTAGATCGTGATTCATTCTGTTTTGATTTGAATCAAGAAGATATTGGAAAAATCTTCATACAGGGTAAACTGGAATCACGTAGGTTGAAAGTGGGATAACTTCTTCATCCTAACTCCTATGATATTGATTAAAATTCAGAGTGATTCTCCACTGATTTATGAGTCCAAATCAAGCTTCTTACACCGTGATTTATTCTATTTTAATTAAAATCAAGAAGAAATTATCAAATCTCCAAACATGGTAAACTGGAATCACTTCGTTTAATCAGGAGATAAGTCCTTCATCCTTACTCCTATGATATTGATTCAACTTCTGGTGATTCTCCACTGACTTTTGAGTCCAAATCAAACTTCTTAGATAGTGATTCATTCTGATTTTATTAGAAGCAAGAATAAATTTTCAAATCTCCAAACATGGTGAACTAGAATCACTTTCGGTAAAAGTGGGATAACTATTTCATAGTAACTCCTATGATATTAGTTCAACTTCAGGGTGATTCTACTCTGATTTATGAGTCCAAATCAATATTCTTTGACCTTGATTTATTCTGGTTTGATTAGAATCAAGAAGAAATTGTTAAATCTCCAAACAGGGTAAACTGAAATCACGTCGGTTGAAACTAGGATAACTTCTTCATCCTAACTCGTATGATATTGATTCAACTTCAGGGTGATTATCCACTGATTTATGAGTCCATATCAATCTTCTTAAATCATGATTCATTCTGGTTTGATTAGAATCAAGAAGAAATTTTCAAATCTCCAAACTGGGTAAACGGGAATCACTTCGGTTCAAAGTAAGATAATTTCTTCATCATAACTCCAATGATATTGGTTCAACTTCAGGGTGATTACCCACTTATTTATGAGTACAAATAAATCTTCTTACATCTTGATTCATTCTTTTTTAGTTAGAACCAAGAATAAATTTTCAAATCTCCAAACAAGATAAAATGGAATCACTTCCGTTAAAAGTAGGATAACTTCTTCATCCTAACTACTATGATATTGATTAAACTTAAGAGTTAATCTCCACTTCTTTATTAGTTTGAATAAAGATTGTTACATAGTGATGCATTCTGGTTTTGATAGAATCAAGACAAAATTGCCAAATATCCAAACATGGTAAACTGGAATCACTTCGGTTAAAAGTGGGATAACTTCTTCATTCTTAATCCTATGATATTGAATAAACTTCAGGGTTATTCTCCACTTATTTTTGAGTCCAAACCAGGCTTCTTAGATAATGATTCATACTGATTTGATTAAAATCAAGAAGAAATTGTCAAATCTCCAAACTGGGTAAACTAGGATCGCTTTCGTTGAAAGTGGGATAACTTCTTCATCCTAACTCCTATGATATTGATTAAAATTCAGAGTGATTTTCTAATTTTTGATGAGTCCAAATGAAACTTCTTACATCCTGATTCATTCTGGTTTAATTAGAGTCAAGAAAAAATTGTCAAATCTCTAAATATGGTAAATTGGGATCACTTCGTTTAATAGGGAGATAACTCCTTCATCCTAACTCCTATGATATTGATTCAACTTCTGGGTGATTATCCACTGACTTATGAGTCCAAATCAAGCTTCTTAGATAGTGATTCATTCTGGTTTTATTAGAAGGAAGAAGAAATTGTCAAATCTTCAAACAGGGTTAACTGGAATCACTTCCCGGAAAAGTGGGATAACTTTTTCATCATAATCCTATGATATTGGTTCAACTTCAGGGTGATTCTACACTGATTTATGAGTCCACATAAATCTTCTTTGATCTTGATTTATTCTGGTTTTATTAGAATCAAGAAGAAATTGCCAAATCTCCAAACATGGTAAACTGGAATCATGTCGGTTGAAAGTGGGATAACTTACTTATCATAACTGCTATGGTATTGGTTCAACTTCAGTGTTATTATCCACTGATTTATAAGTCCAAATTGATCTTTTTACATTTTGATTCATTCTGGTTTGATTAGAATCAAGAAAAATTGTCAAATCTCCAAACAATGTAAATTGGAATCACTCTGTTAAAAGTGAGATAACTTCTTTGTCATATGATAATGGTTAAAATTCAAGGTAATTCTCCACTGATTTATGAGTACAAATCAATTTTCTTTGAACGTGATTTATTTTGGTTTGATTAGTATCAAGAAGAAATTACCAAATCTCCAAACAGAATAAACTAAAATCACGTCGGTTGAAATCAAGGTTATTATACACTAATTTATGAGGCTAAATCAATCTTATTACACTTTCATTCATTCTGGTTTGATTAGAATCAAGAAGAAACTAACAAATCTCAAACTAGGTAAACTGGAATCACTTCGGTTGAAAGTGAAATAACTTCTTCATCATAGCTCCTATGATACTAATTCAACTTCAGGGTGATTATCCCCTGATTTATGAGTCCAAGTAAATCATCTTAGATCTTGATTCATTCTGGTTTGACTAGAATCAAGAAGATATTGCCAAATCTCGAAACAAGGTAAACTGGAATCACGTAGGTTGAAAGTGGAATAACTTTTTGATTCTAACTCCTATGATATTGATTCAAATTTAAGGTGATTATCCACTAATAATTCATATAAATCAAGCTTCTTAAATTTTTATTCATTCTGGTTTGATTAAAATCAAGAAGAAATTGCCAAATTTCAAAATAGGGTAAAATGAAATCACTTTGGTTGAAAGTGGGATAACTTCTTCATCATCACTTCTATGATATTGATTAAAATTCAGGGTGATTATCCACTGATTATGAGTACAAATCAAGCTTCTTACATCTTGATTGATTCTGGTTTGATTAGAATCAAGAAGAAATTGGCAAATTTCAAAATAGGGTAAAGTGGAATCACTTCGGTTGAAAATGGGATAACTTCTTCATCATAACTTTTATGGTATTGGTTCAATTTCAGGGTTATTATCCCCTGATTTATGAGTCCAGATAATACTAATTACATCTTGATTCATTCTGGTATGATTAGGATCAAGAAGAAATTGCCAAACTTCAGAACATGGTAAACTGGAATCACTTCGGTTGAAAGTGGGATAACTTCTTCATAAAACTCCTATGATATTGATTCAACTTCAGGGTGATTATCCACTGATTTATGAGTCCAAATCAAGCTTATTAGATCGTGATTTTTCTGGTTTGATTAGAATCAAAAAGAAATTGCCAAATCTCCGAACAAGGTAAACTAGAATCACTTCGGTTAAAAGTGGGATAACTTCTTCATCATAACTTCTATGATATTGATTCAACTTCAGGGTGATTATCCACTGATTTATGACTCTAAATCAAGACTATTACATATTGATTCATTATGGTTTGATGAGAATTAAGAAGAAATTGCCAAATCTCCAAACAGTATAAACTAGAATTACGTTAGTTGAAAGTGGGATAACTTCTTCATCCTAACTTCTATGATATTGATTAAACTTGAGAGTGATTCTCCACTGCTTTATAAGTCCGAATAAAGCTTCTTACATCGTGATTCATTCTTGTTTGACTAGAATCAATAATAAGTTGTCAAATCTCTAAACTTGGTAAACTAGAATAACTTCCATTAAAAGATGGATTACTTCTTCATCATATGATATTGGTTCAACTTTTTGGTGATTGTCCACTGTTTTGATTAGAATCAAGAAGAAATTACCAAATCTCCAAACAAGGTTAACTGGAATCACGCCGGTTGAAAGTTAGATAACTTCTTCATCCCAACTCCGATGATATAGATTCAACTTCAGGGTGATTCTCCACTGATTTATGCGTCCAAATAAAACTTCTTAGATCGTTATTCTTTCTGTTTAGATTAGAATCAAGAATAAATTTCCAATTCTCCAAACATGATAAACTGGAATCACTTCGGTTAAAAGTGAGATAACTTCTTCATCATAAATCCTATGATATTGATTCAACTTCAGGGTGATTACCACTGATTTATTAGTCCAAATCAATATTCTTACATCTTGAATCATTTTGGTTTGATTAGAATCAAGAAGAATTTGTCAAATCTCTAAACAGGGTAACCTCGAATCATTCCGGTTGAAAGTGGGATAACTTCTTCATCATAACTCCTATAATATTGGCTCAACTTCAGGCTAATTATCCACTGATTTATGAGTCCAAATCAAGCTTCTTACATCATGATTTATTCTGGTTTGATTAGAATCCAGAAGAAATTTCCTAATCTCCAAACAAAAACTGGAATCATATCGGTTAAAAGTGGGATAACTTCTTCATCTTTACTCCTATGATATGGATTAAACTTCAGAGTGAATATAGACTGCTTTATGAGTCCGAATCAAGCTTCTTAGATCGTAATTAATTGTGATTTAATTAGAAACAAGAAGAAATTCCAAATCTCCAAACATGATAAACTAGAACAACTTCGGTTAAAAGTAGGATAACTTCTTCATCATAACTCTTATGATATTGGTTCAACTTCAGGGTGATTAACCACTGATTTATGAGTCCAAATCAAGACTATTACATATTGATTAATTATGGTTTGATTAGAATCAAGAAGAAATTGTCAAATCCACAAACAGGGTAAACTAGAATCATGTCGGTTGAAAGTGGGATAACTTCTTCATCCTAACTTCTATGATGCTGATTAAACTTGAGAGTAATTCTCAACTTCTTGATAAGTCCGAATCAGGCTTCTTACATCGTGAGTCATTATGGTTTAATTAGAATCAAGAAGAAGTTGTCAAATCTCCAAACAGGATAAACTAAAATCACTTCCATTAAAAGTGGGATAACTTCTTCATCATAATATATTGGTTCAACTTCAGGGTGATTCTCCACTGATTTATGAGTCCAAATCAATCATCTTAGATCATGTTTATTCTGGTTTGATTAGATCAAGAAGTAATTTCCAAATCTCCAAACAGGATAAACTAGAATCACGTCGGTTGAAAATGGGATAACTTCTTCGTCCTACCTTCTATGATATTGATTAAACTTGAGAGTGATTCTCGACTGCTTTATAAGTCCGAATCAAGCTTTTTACATTGTGATTAATTCTGGTTAATTAGAATCAAGAAGAAGTTCTCAAATCTCCAAACAGGATAAATTGGAATCACTTCGATTAAAAGTGGGATAACTTCTTCATCCTAAATCCTATGATATTGATTCAACTTCAGGGTGATTTTCCAATCCTTTACGAGTCCAAAACAAGCTTCTTAGATTGTGATTCATTCTGGTGTTATTAGAATCCAGAAAAAATTGTCAAATCTCCAAACAGGGTAAACTAGAATAACTCCCGTTAAAAGTGGGATAACTTCTTCATCATAACTCCTATGATATTGGTTCAACTACAGTGTGATTCTCCACTTATTTATGAGTGCAAATCAATCTTCTTAGATCGTAATTTATTCTGGTTTGATTAGAATCAAGAAGAAATTGCCAAATCTCTAAACAAGGTAAACTGGAATCACGTCGGTTTAAAGTGGGATAACTTCTTCATCCCAACTCCTATGATATAGATTCAACTTCAGGGTGATTCTCCACTGATTTATGCGTCCAAATATGGCTCCTTAGATCGTGATTCATTCTGTTTAGATTAGAATCAAGAATAAATTTCAAATCTCCAAACAGGATAAACTGGAATCACTTCGGTTAAAAGTGGGATAACTTCTTCATCATAACTCCTATGATATTGATTGAACTTCAGGGTGATTATCCACTGATTTATTATTCAAAATCAAGATTCTTACATTATTATTCATTCTAGTTTGATTAGAATCAAGAAGAATTTGTCAAATCTCTTAACAGGGTAAAATGGAATCATTTCGGTTGAAAGTGGGATAACTTCTTCATCATAACTCCTATGATATTGGTTCAACTTCAGGGTGATTATCCACTGATTTATTAGTCCAAATCAAGCCTCTAACATCGTGATTTACTAGGGTTTGATTAGAATCAAGAAGAAATTGTCAAATCTCCAAACAAGGTAAATTGGAATCACATAGGTTAAAACTGGGATAACTTCTTCATAATAACTCCTATGATAATGATTAAACTTCAAAGTGAATATCCACTGCTATATGAGTCCGAATCAAGCTTCTTACATCGTGATTAATTCAGGTTTTATTAGAATCAAGAAGAAATTGCAAATATCCAAACATGGTAAACTGGAATCACTTCGGTTAAAAGTGTGATAACTTCTTCATCCTAACTCCTCTGATATCGATTCAACTTCAGGATGATTCTCCACTGATTAATGAGTCCAAATAAATATTCGTATATAGTGATTCATTATGTTTTGATTATAATCGAGAAGAAATTGGCAAATCTCTAAAAAGGTAAACTGGAATCACTTCCGTTAAAAGTGGGATAACTTCTTCATCATAACTCCTATGATATTTATTCAACTTCAGAGTGATTTTCCACTTATTTATGAGTCCAAATCAAGACAATTAATTATTGATTCATTCTGGTTTGATTAGAATCAAGAAGAAATTGCCAAATATCCGAATAGGGTAAACTGGAATCACTTCAATTAAAAGTGGGATAACTTCTTCATCATAACTCCTCTTATATTGATTCAACTTCAGGGTGATTATCCACTGATTTATGAGTCCAAATCTGGAAAATTACATATTGATTCATTCTGGTTTGATTAGAATCAAGAAGAAATTGTCAAATCTCCAAATAGGAAAAACTAGAATCACGTCGGTTGACAGTGAGATAACTTCTTCATTATAACTTCTATGATATTGATTAAAATTGAGAGTGATTCTTCACTGCTATATAAGTCCAAATAAAGTTTCTCACCTCGTGATTCATTCTGGTTTAATTAGAATCATAAAAAAGTTGTCAAATCTCCAAACAGGGTAAACTGGAATCATTTCCATTAAAAGTGGGATAACTTTTTTATCATATGATATGAGTCCAAATCAATATTCTTAGATCGTTTTTATTGTGGTTTGATTAGAATCAAGAAGAAATTTCCAAATCTCCAAACAAGGTAAACTGGAATCACGTCGGTTGAAAGTGGGATAATTTCTTCATCCCAACTCCTATGATATAGATTCAACTACATGGTGATTCTCCCCTGATTTATGCGTCCAAATAAAGATTCTTTGATCATGATTAATTATGTTTAGATTAGGAAAAAGAATAAATTTCCAAATCTCCAAATATGATAAACTGGAATCACTTCGGTTAAAAGTGGGATAACTTCTTCATCATAACTCCTATGATATTGATTCAACTTTAGGGTGATTATCCACTGATTTATTAGTCCAAATCAAGATTCTTACATCTTGATTCATTATGTTTTGATTAGAATCAAGAAGAACTTGTCAAATCTCTAAACATGGTAACTTGGAATTCTTTCGGTTGAAAGTGGGATAACTTCTTCATCATAAATCCTATGATATTGGTTCAAATTCAGGGTGATTATCCACTGATTTATTAGTCCAAATCAAGCCTCTTACATCGTGATTTACTAGGGTTTGATTAGAATCAAGAAGAAATTGTCAAATCTCCAAACGAGGTAAATTGGAATCACGTCGTTTAAAACTGGGATAACTTCTTCATAATAACTCCTATGATATTGATTAAACTTCAAAGTGAATATCCACTGCTATATGAGTCCGAATCAAGCTTCTTACAACGTGATTAATTCAGGTTTAATTAGAATCAAGAAGAAATTGCAAATATCCAAACATGGTAAACTGGAATCACTTCGGTTAAAAGTGTGATAACTTCTTCATCCTAACTCCTCTGATATCGATTCAACTTCAGGATGATTCTCCACTGATTAATGAGTCCAAATAAATATTCGTATCTAGTGATTCATTATTGATTGATTAGAATCAAGAAGAAATTAGCAAATCTCTAAAAAGGTAAATTGGAATCACTTCCGTTAAAAGTGGGATAACTTCTTCATCATAACTCCTATGATACTGATTCAACATCATAGTGATTCTCCACTGATTTATGGGTCCAAATCAAGCTCCTTAGATCGTGATTTATTCTGGTTCGATTAAAATCAAGAAGAAATTGTCAAATCTCCGAACAGGGTAAACTAGAATCACTGCGGTTAAAACAGGATAACTTCTTCATCATAACTCCTATGATATTGATTAAACTTGAGGGTGAATATCCACTGATTTATGAGTCCAAATCAAGCTTAGATCATGAGTTATTCTGATCTGATTAGAATAAAGAAGAAATTGCCAAATCTCCGAACAGGTAAACTGGAATCACTTCGGTTAAAAGTGGGATAACTTGTTCATTATAACTCCTATGATATTGATTCAACTTCAGGGTGATGATCCATTGATATATTAAATCCAAATCAGTACTACTACATATTGATTCATTCTGGTTTGATTAGAATCAAGAAGAAATTGAAAAATTCACAAACAGAGTTAACTAGAATCACGTCGGTTGAAAGTCCGAATCAATATTCTTACATCGTGATTCATTCTGGTATAATAAGAATCAATAAGAAGTTCACAAATTTCCAAACAAGATAAACTGGAATCACTTCAGTTAAAAATGTGATAACTTCTCCATACTAAATCCTATGATATTTATTCAACTTCAGGGTGATTCTCCACTTATTTTTACGATTCCAAAACAATATTCTTAGATAGTGATTCATTCTGGTGTTATTAGAATGAAGAAGAAATTGTCAAATCTCCAAACAATGTAAACTGAAATAACTTCCATTAAAAGTGAGATAACTTCCTCATCATAACTCCTATGATATTGGTTCAACTTCAGGGTGATTCTCCACTGATTAATGCGTCCAAATAAAAATTCTTAGATCATGATTTATTATGTTTAGATTAGGATGAAGAATAAATTTCCAAATCTCCAAATATAATAAACTGGAATCACTTCGGTTAAAATGGGATAACTTCTTCATCCTAACTCCTCTGATATTGATTCAACTTCAGGATGATTCTCCACTTATTAATGAAGCCAAATAAAGATTCGTGTATAGTGATTCATTATGTTTTGATTAGAATCGAGAAGAAATTGGCAAATCTCTAAAAAGGTAAACTGGAATCACTTCCGTTAAAAGTGGGATAACTTCTTCATCATAACTCCTATGATATTGATTCAACATAAGAGTGATTCTCCACTGATTTATGAGTCCAAATCAAGCTCCTTAGATCGTGATTTATTCTGGTTCGATTAAAATCAAGAAGAAATTGCCAAATTTCCGAACAAGGTAAACTAGAATCACTTCGGTTAAAAATGGATAATTTCTTCATCATAACTCCTATGATATTGATAAAACTTCAGGGTGAATATCCACTGATTTATGAGTCCAAATCAAGCTTCTTAGATCGTGATTTATTCTGATTTGATTAGAATAAAGAAGAAATTGCCAAATCTCCGAAAAGGGTAAACTGGAATCACTTCGGTTAAAAGTGGGATAACTTGTTCATTATAACTCCTATGATATTGATTCAAATTCAGGGTGATGATCCACTGATATATTAAATTGAAATCAGTACTATTACATATTGATTCATTCTGGTTTGATTAGAATCAAGAAGAAATTGCAAAATTCACAAACAGAGGTAACTAGAATCACGTCGGTTGAACGTAGGATAACTTCTTCATCCTAACTTCTATAATATTGATTAAACTTGATAGTGATTCTACACTGATTTATAAGTCCGAGTCAAGATTCTTAAATCGTGATTCATTTTGGTTTAATTAGAATCAAGAAGAAGTTGTCAAATCTCTAAACAAGGTAAACTAAAATCACGTCGTTTGAAAGTGGGATAACTTCTTCATCCTAACTTCTATGATATTGATAAAACTTGATTGTGATTCTCCAGTGCTTTATAAGTCCGAATCAATATTCTTAAATCGTGATTCATTCTGGTATAATAAGAATCAAGAAGAAGTTCACAAATTTCCAAACAGGATTAACTGGAATCACTTCGGTTAAAAGTGGGATAACTTCTCCATCCTAAATCCTATGATATTTATTCAACTTCAGGGTGATTCTCCACTTATTTTACGATTCCAAAACAATTTTCTTAGATAGTGATTCATTCTGGTGTTATTAGAATCAAGAAGAAATTGTCAAATCTCCAAATATGGTAAACTGGAATAACTTCTGTTAAAACTGGAATTACTTCTTCATCATAAGTCCTATGATATTGGTTCAACTTCAGGGTGATTATCCACTGATTTATTAGTCCAAATCAAGCCTCTAACATCGTGATTTACTAGGGTTTGATTAGAATCAAGAAGAAATTGTCAAATCTCCAAACAAGGTAAATTGGAATCACATAGGTTAAAACTGGGATAACTTCTTCATAATAACTCCTATGATAATGATTAAACTTCAAAGTGAATATCCACTGCTATATGAGTCCGAATCAAGCTTCTTACATCGTGATTAATTCAGGTTTTATTAGAATCAAGAAGAAATTGCAAATATCCAAACATGGTAAACTGGAATCACTTCGGTTAAAAGTGTGATAACTTCTTCATCCTAACTCCTCTGATATCGATTCAACTTCAGGATGATTCTCCACTGATTAATGAGTCCAAATAAATATTCGTATATAGTGATTCATTATGTTTTGATTATAATCGAGAAGAAATTGGCAAATCTCTAAAAAGGTAAACTGGAATCACTTCCGTTAAAAGTGGGATAACTTCTTCATCATAACTCCTATGATATTGATTCAACATAAGAGTGATTCTCCACTGATTTATGAGTCCAAATCAAGCTCCTTAGATCGTGATATTTTCTGGTTCGATTAAAGTCAAGATGAAATTGCCAAATTTCCGAACAGGGTAAACTAGAATCCCTTCGGTTAAAAATGGATAACTTCTTCATCATAACTCCTATGATATTGATAAAACTTCAGGGTGAATATCCACTGATTTATGAGTCCAAATCAAGCTTCTTAGATTGTGATTTATTCTGATTTGATTAGAATAAAAAAGAAATTGCCAAATCTCCGAACAGGGTAAAATGGAATCACTTTGGTTAAAAGTGGGATAACTTGTTCATTATAACTCCTATGATATTGATTTAACTTGAGCGTGATGATCCACTGATATATTAAATCCAAATCAGTACTATTACATATTGATTCATTCTGGTTTGATTACAATCAAGAAGAAATTGTAAAATTCACAAACAGAGTTAACTAGAATCACGTCGGTTGAACGTAGGATAACTTCTTCATCCTAACTTTTATAATATTGATTAAACTTGATAGTTATTCTACACTGTTTTATAAGTCCGAATCAAGATTCTTACTTCGTGATTCATTTTGGTTTACTTTGAATCAAGAAGAAGTTGTCAAATCTCCAAACAGGGTAAACTAGAATCACGTCGTTTGAAAGTGGGGTAACTTCTTCATCCTAACTTCTATGATATTGATTAAACTTGAGTGTGATTCTCCAGTGCTTTATAAGTCCGAATAAATATTCTTACATCGTGATTCATTCTGGTATAATTAGAATTAAGAAGAAGTTCACAAATTTCCAAACAGGATAAACTGGAATCACTTCGGTTAAAAGTGGGATAACTTCTCCATCCAAAATCCTATGATATTTATTCAACTTCAGGGTGATTCTCCACTTATTTTACGATATCAAAACAATGTTCTTAGATAGTGATTCATTCTGGTGTTATTAGAATAAAGAATAAATTGTCAAATCTCCAAACAGTGTAAACTAGACTAACTTCCATTAAAAATGTGATAACTTCTTCATCATAACTCCTATGATATTGGTTCAACTTCAGGGTGATTCTCCCCTGATTTATGCGTCAAAATAAAGATTCTTATATCATGATTTATTATGTTTAGATTAGGATCAAGAATAAATTTCCAAATCTCCAAATAGGATAAACTGGAATCACTTCGGTTAAAAGTGGGATAACTTCTTCATCAGAACGCCTATGATATTGATTCAACTTTAAGGTGATTATCCACTGATTTATTAGTCCAAATCAAGATTCTTACATCTTGATTCATTATGGTTTGATTAAAATAAAGAAGAATTTGTCAAATCTCTAAACATGGTAACTTGGAATTCTTTCGGTTGAAAGTGGGATAACTTCTTCATCATAACTCTTATGATATTGGTTCAACTTCAGGGTGATTATCCACTGATTTATGATTCCAAATCAAGCCTCTTACATCGTGATTTATACGGGTTTGATTAGAATCAAGAAGAAATTGCCAAATCTCCAAACAAGGTAAATTGAAATCACGTCGGTTAAAAGTGGAATAACTTCTTTATACTAATTCCTATGATATTGATTAAAATTCAAAGTGAATATCGACTGCTTTATGATTCCGAATCAACCTTCTTACATCGTGATTAATTATGGTTTAATTAGAATTAAGAAGAAATTGCAAATCTCCAAACATGGCAAACTGGAATCACTTCGGTTAAAAGTGGGATAACTTCTTCATCCTAACTCCTCTGATATTGATTCAACTTCAGGATGATTCTCCACTGATAATGAGTCCAAATAAATATTCGTATATAGTGATTCATTATGTTTTGATTAGAATCAAGAAGAAATAGGCAAATCTCTAAAAAGGTAAACAGGAACCACTTCCGTTAAAAGTGGGAAAACTTCATCATAACTCCTATGATATTGATTCAACTTCATAGTGGTTCTCCACTGATTTATAAGTCCAAATCAAGCTTATTATATCTTGATTTATTCTGATTTGATTAGAATAAAGAAGAAATTGCCAAATCTCTGAACATGGTAAACTGGAATCACTTCGGTTAAAAATGGGATAACTTGTTCATCATAACTCCTATGATATTGATTCAACTTCAGGGTCATTATCCACTTATTTATTAAATCAAAATCAGTACTATTACATATTGATTCATTCCTGTTTGATTAGAATCAAGAAGAAATTGTGAAATTCACAAACAGAGTTAACTAGAATCACGCCGGTTGAAAGTAGGATAACTTCTTCATCCTAACATCTATGATATTGATTAAACTTGATAGTGATTCTACACTGATTTATAAGTCCGAATCAAGATTCTTACATCGTGATTCATTCTGGTTTAATTAGAATCAAGAAGAAGTTGTCAAATCTCCGAACAGGGTAAACTTGAATAACGTCCACTAAAAGTGGGATAACTTCTTCATTATATGATATTGGTTCTACTTCAGGGTGATTCTCCACTGATTTATGAGTCCAAATCAATCTTCTTAGATCGAGTTTATTCTGGTTTGATTAGAATCAAGAAGAAATTACCAAATCTTCAAAAAGAGTAAACTAGAATCACGTCGGTTGAAAGTGGGATAACTTCTTCATCCTAACTTCTATGATATTGATTAAACTTGAGAGTGATTCTCCAGTGCTTTATAATTCCGAATCAATATTCTTACATCATGATTCATTCTGGTATAATTAGAATCAAGAAGAAGTTCACAAATCTCGAAACAGGATAAATTGGAATCACTTCGGTTAAAAGTGGGATAACTTGTTCATCCTAAATCCTATGATATTGATTCAACTTCAGGGTGATTCTCCACTTATTTTATGATTCCAAAACAATTTTCTTAGATAGTGATTCATTCTGGTGTTATTAGAATCAAGAAGAAATTGTCAAATCTCCAAACAGTGTAAACTGGAATAACTTCCGTTAAAAGTGGGATAACTTCTTCATCATAACTCCTATGATATTGGTTCAACTTCAGGGTGATTCTCCCCTGATTTATGCGTCCAAATAAAGATCCTTAGATCATGATTCATTATGTTTAGATTAAGATCAAAAATAAATTTCCAAATCTCCAAATAGGATAAACTGGAATCACTTCGGTTAAAAGTGGGATAACTTCTTCATCATAACTCCTATGATATTGATTCAAATTTAGGGTGATTATCCACTGATTTATTAGTCCAAATCAATATTATTACATCTTCATTCATTATGGTTTGATTAGAATGAAGAAGATTTTTTCAAATCTCTAAACATGGTAACTTGGAATTCTTTCGGTTGAAAGTGGGATAACTTCTTCATCATAACTCCTATGATATTGGTTCAACTTCAGGGTGATTCTCCCCTGATTTATGCGTCAAAATAAAGATTCTTATATCATGATTTATTATGTTTAGATTAGGATCAAGAATAAATTTCCAAATCTCCAAATAGGATAAACTGGAATCACATCGGTTAAAAGTTGGATAACTTTTTCATCCTAACTCCTATGATATTGATTAAAATTCAAAGTGAATATCCACTGCTTTATGAGTCCGAATCAACCTTCTTACATCGTGATTAATTATGGTTTAATTAGAATCAAGAAGAAATTGCAAATCTCCAAACATGGTAAACTGGAATCACTTCGGTTAAAAGTGGGATAACTTCTTCATCCTAACTCCTCTGATATTGATTCAACTTCAGGATGATTCTCCACTGATTAATGAGTCCAAATAAATATTCGTATATAGTGATTCATTATGTTTTGATTAGAATCAAGAAGAATTTGGAAAATATCTAAAAAGGTAAACTAGAATCACTTCCATTAAAAGTGGGATAGCTTCATCATAACTCCTATGATATTGATTCAACTTCAGAGTGATTCTCCACTGATTTATCAGTCCAAATCAAGCTCCTTAGATCGTGATTTATTATGGTTCTATTAAAATTAAGAAGAAATTGCCAAATCTCCGAAAAGGGTAAACTAGAATGACTTCTGTTAAAAATGGGATAACTTCTTCATCATAACTCCTATGATATTGATTCAACATCAGAGTGATTCTCCACTGATTTATGAGTCCAAATCAATCTCCTTAGATCGTGATTTATTCTGGTTCGATTAAAATCAAGAAGAAATTGCCAAATCTCCGAACATGGTAAACTAGAATAACTTCGGTTAAAAGTGGGATAACTTGTTCATCATAACTCCTATGATATTGATTCAACTTCAGGGTGATGATCCACTTATTTATTAAATCCAAATCATTACTATTACATATTAATTAATTCTGGTCTGATTAGAGCCAAGAAGAAATTGCGAAATTCACAAACAGATTTAACTAGAATCACGTCGGTTGAAAGTATGATAACTTCTTCATCTTAACTTCTATGATATTGACTAAACTTGATAGTGATTCTACACTTCTTCATAAGTCCGAATCAAGATTCTTACGTCGTGATTCATTCTGGTTTAATTAGAATCAAGAAGAAGTTGTCAAATCTCCAAACAGGGTAAACTAGAATAACGTCCATTAAAAGTGGGATAACTTCTTCATCATATGATATTGGTTCAACTTCAGGGTGTTTCTCCACTGATTTATGAGTCAATATAAATCTTCTTAGATCGAGTTTATTCTGATTTGATTAGAATCAAGAAGAAATTGCCAAATCTTCAAACATGGTAAACTAGAATCACGTTGGTTGAAAGTGGGATAACTTCTTCATCCTAACTTCTATGATATTGATTGAAATTGAGAGTGATTCTCCACTTATTTTAAGATTCCAAAACAATGTTCTTAGATAGTGATTCATTCTGGTGTTATTAGAATAAAGAAGAAATTGTCAAATCTCCAAACAGTGTAAACTGGAATAACTTTCGTTAAAAGTGGGATAACTGCTTCATCATAACTCCTATGATATTGGTTCAACTTCAGGGTGATTCTCCCCTGATTTATGAGTCCAAATAATTCTTCATAGATCGTGATTTATTCTGGTTTGATTAGAATCAAGAAGAAATTGCAAAATCTCCAAACATTGTAAACTGGAATCACGTCGGTTGTAAGTGGGATAACTTCTTCATCCCAACTCCTATGATATTGTTTAAACTTCAGAGTGATTCAACACTTATTTATGTGTCCGATTCAAGCTTCTTACATTATGATTCATTCTGTTTTAATTAGAATCAAAAATATATTTCCAAATCTCTAAACCGGATAAATGGGAATCACTGCAGCTCAAAGTGGGATAACTTCTTCATCTTAACTACTATGATACTGATTAAACTTGAGAGTAATTCTCCACTGCTTTATAAGGCCAAATCAAGCTTCTTACATTGCCAAATCTTCAAACATGGTAAACTCGAATCACTTCGGTTAAAAGTGGGATAACTTCTTCATCCTAAATCCTATGATATTGATTCAACTTCAGGGTGATTCTCCACTTATTTACGAGTCAAAAATAAGCTTCTTAGGTAGTGATTCATTCTGGTGTTATTAGAATCATGAAGAAATTGAAAAATCTCCAAACATGGTAAACTGGAATAACTTCCGTTAAAAGTGGAATAACTTCTTCATCATAACTCCTATGATATTGGTTACACTTCATGGTGATTCTACACTGAGTTACGAGTCTAAATAAATCTTACTAGATGGTGATTTATTCTGGTTTGATTAGAATCAAGAAGAATGATTCTACACTTATTTATGAGTATGATATTCATTAAACTTCAGAATGATTCTACACTTATTTATGAGTATTAATAAATCTTCTTAAATTGTGATTCATTCTGGTTTAATTAGAATTAAGAAGAAATTGCCAAATCTCCAAACAGGGTAAACTGGAATCACTTCGGTTAAAAGTGGGATAACTTCTTCATCCTAATTTCTATGATATTGATTAAAGTTGAGAGTGATTCTCCACTGCTTTATAAGGCCAAATCAATATTCTTACATCGTGATTAATTCTGGTTTAATTAGAATCAAAAAGAAGCTGTCAAATCTCTAAACAGGGTAAACAAAAATAACTTCGGCTAAAAGTGGGATAACTTCTTCATCCTAAATCCTATGATATTGATTCAACTTCAGGGTGATTCTCCAATTATTTACGAGTCCAAAATAAGCTTCTTACCTAGTGATTCATTCTGGTGTTATTAGAATCAAGAAGAAATTGTCAAATCTCCAAATATGGTAAACTGGAATAACTTCTGTTAAAACTGGAATTACTTCTTCATCATAAGTCCTATGATATTGGTTCAACTTCAGGGTGATTATCCACTGATTTATTAGTATAAATCAATCTTCTTAGATCGTGATTTATTCTGGTTCGATTAGAATCAAGAAGAAATTGCAAAATCTCTAAACAAGGTAAATTGGAATCACTTCGGTTGTAAGTGGGATAACTTTTTCATCCCAACTCCTATGATATTGTTTAAACTTCAGATTGATTCTACACTTATTTATGAGTCCGAATCAAGCTTCTTACATTGTGATTTCATTCTGGTTTAATTAGAATCAAGAAGAAATTGGCAAATCTCCAAACAGGGTAAACTAGAATCGCGTCGGTTGAAAGTGGGATAACTTCTTCATCCTAAATTCTATGATGATTAAACTTGAGAGTGATTCTCCCCTGCTTTATATGGGAAAATCAAGGTTCTTATATCGTTATTCATTCTGGTTTAATTAGAATCAAGAAGAAGTTGTCAAATCTCCAAACAGGGTAAACTGGAATCACTTCGGTTAAAAGTGGGATAACTTCTTCATCCTAAATCCTATTATATTGATTCAAATTCAGGGTGATTCTCCACTGATTTATGAGTTGAAAATAAGCTTCTTAGATAGTGATTCATTCTGGTGTTATTAGAATCAGGAAGAAATTGTCAAATCTCCAAACATGGTAAACTGTAATAACTTTTGTTAAAAGTCAGATAACTTCTTCATCGTAACTCCTATGATATTGGTTCAACTTCAGGGTGATTCTCCACTGATTTATGAGTCCAGATAAATCTTCTTAGATCGTGATTTGTTCTAGTTTGATTAGAATCAAGAAGAAATTGCAAAATTTCCAAACAGGGTAAACTGGAATCACGTCGGTTGTAAGTGGGATAACTTCTTCATCTTAACTCCTATGATATTGATTAAACTTCAGAGTGATTCTACACTTATTTATGAGTCTGAATCAAGCTTCTTACATTGTGGTTCATTCTGGTTTAATTAGAATCAAGAAGAAATTTCAAATCTCCAAACAGGGTAAACTGGAATCACTTGGGTTAAAAGTTGGATAACTTCTTCATCATAACTTCTATGATATTGATTAAACTTGAGAGTGATTCTCCACTGCTTTATAAGGCCAAATCAAGCTTATTTCATCGTGATTCATTCTGGTTTAATTAGAATGAAGAAGTTGTCAAATCTCCAAACAAGGTAAACTAGAATCGCTTCAGTTAAAAGTGGGATAACTTCTTCATCCTAAATCCTATGATATTTATTCAACTTCAGGGTGATTGTCCACTGATTTACGAGTCGAAAATAATATTCTTAGATAGTGATTCATTCTGGTGTTATTAGAATCAAAAAGAAATTGTTAAATCTCCAAACATGGTAAACTAGAATAACTTTTGATAAAAGTGGGATAACTTCTTCATCATAACTCCTATGATTTTGGTTCTACTTCAGGGTTATTCTCCACAGATTTATGAGTCCAGATAAATCTTCTTAGATCGTGATTTATTCTAGTTTGATTAGAATCAAGAAAAAATTGCAAACTTTCCAAACAGGGTAAATTGGAAGCACCTCGGTTGTAAGTGGGATAACTTCTTCATCCCAACTCCTATTATATTGATTAAACTTCAGAGTGATTCTACACTTATTTTTGAGTCTGAATCAAGCTTCTTACATTGTGATTCATTCTGGTTTAATTAGAATCAAGAAGAAAATGCCAAATCTCCAAACAGGATAAACTGGAATCACTTCGGTTAAAAGTGGGATAACTTCTCCATCCAAAATCCTATGATATTTATTCAACTTCAGGGTGATTCTCCACTTATTTTACGATTCCAAAACAATTTTCTTAGATAGTGATTCATTCTGGTGTTATTAGAATCAAGAAGAAATTGTCAAATCTCCAAACAGTGTAAACTGGAATAACTTCCGTTAAAAGTGGGATAACTTCTTCATCATAACTCCTATGATTTTGGTTCTACTTCAGGGTGATTCTCAACTGCTTTATAAGGTCAAATAAATCTTCTTACATTGTGATTCATTCTGTTTTAATTAGAATCGAGAAGAAGTTGTCAAATCTCGAAACAGGGGAAACTTGAATCACTTCGGGTAAAAGTGAGATTACTTCTTCATCCTAAATCCTATGATATTTATTCAACTTCAAGGTGATTGTCCACTGATTTACGAGTCGAAAATAAGATTCTTAGATAGTGATTCATTCTGGTGTTATTAGAATCAAAAAGAAATTGTTAAATCTCCAAACATGGTAAACTAGAATAACTTTCGATAAAAGTGGGATAACTTCTTCATCGTAACTCCTATGATATTAGTTCAACTTCAGGGTGATTCTCCACAGATTTATGAGTCCAGATAAATCTTCTTAGATCGTGATTTATTCTAGTTTGATTAGAATCAAGAAAAAATTGCAAACTTTCCAAACAGGGTAAATTGGAAGCACCTCGGTTGTAAGTGGGATAACTTCTTCATCCCAACTCCTATTATATTGATTAAACTTCAGAGTGATTCTACACTTATTTTTGAGTCTGAATCAAGCTTCTTACATTGTGATTCATTCTGGTTTAATTAGAATCAAGAAGAAAATGCCAAATCTCCAAACAGGATAAACTGGAATCACTTCGGTTAAAAGTGGGATAACTTCTTTATCCTAACTTCTATGATATTTATTAAACTTGAGAGTGATTCTCCACTGCTTTACAAGGCGAAATCAAGCTTCTTTCATTGTGATTCATTCTGGTTTAATTAGAATGAAGAAGAAGTTGTCAAATCTCCAAAAAGGGTAAACTGGAATCACTTCGGTTAAAAGTGGGATAACTTCTTCATCCTAAATCCTATGATATTGATTCAACTTTAGGGTGATTCTCCACTGATTTACGAGTCGAAAATAAGCTACTTAGATAGTGATTCATTCTGGTGTTATTAGAATCAAGAACAAATTGTCAAATCTCCAAACATGGTAAACTGGAATAACTTCCATAAAAAGTGGGATAACTTCTTCATCAAAACTCCTATGATTTTGGTTCTACTTCAGGGTGATTCTCCACTGCTTTATAAGGCCAAATCAAGCTTCTTACATTGTGATTCATTCTGTTTTAATTAGAATCAAGAAGAGGTTATCTAATCTCGAAACAGTGTAAACTGGAATCACTTCGGGTAAAAGTGGGATAACTTCTTCATCCTAAATCCTATGATACTGATTCAACTTCAGGGTGATTCTCCACTGATTTACGAGTCGAAAAAATAAGCTTCTTAGATAGTGATTAATTCTGGTGTTATTAGAATCAAGAAGAAATTTTCAAATCTCCAAACATGGTAAACTGGAATAACTTCCGTTAAAAGTGGGATAACTTCTTCATCATAACTCCTATGATTTTGGTTCTACTTCAGGGTTATTCTCCATTGCTTTATAAGGCCAAATAAAGCTTCTTACATTGTGATTCATTCTAATTTAATTAGAATCAAGATGAAGTTGTCAAATCTCGAAACATGGTAAACTAGAATCACGTCGGTTGTAAGTGGGATAACTTCTTCATCCTAACTTCTATGATATTGATTAAACTTGAGAGTTATTATCCTATTCTTTATAAGGCTAAATCAAGCTTCTTACATCGTGATTCATTTTGGTTTAATTAGAATCAAGAAGAAGTTTTCAAATCTCCAAACAAGGTAAACTATAATAACTTCAGTTAAAAGTGGTATAACTTCTTCAAGAAGAAATTGTCAAATCTCCAAACATGGTAAACTGGAATAACCTCCGTTAAAAGTGGGATAACTTCTTCATCATAACTCTTATGGTATTGGTTCCACTTCAGGGTAATTCTCAACTGATTTATGAGTCTAAATCAATCTTATTAGATCGTGATTTATTCTGTTTTGATTATAATCAAGAAGAAATTGCAAAATCTCTAAAAAGGGTAAACTGCAATCACGTCGGTTGTAAGTGGGATAACTTCTTTATCCAAACTCCTATGACATTGATTAAACTTCAAAGTGATTCTACACTTATTTATGAGTCCGAATAAAGCTTCTTACATTGTGATTCATTCAGGTTTATTTAAAATCAAGAAGAAATCGCCCAATCTCCAAACAGGGTAAACTGGAATCACTTCGGTTAAAAGTGGGATAACTTCTTCATCCTAAATCCTATTAAATTGATTCAAATTCAGGGTGATTCTCCACTGATTTATGAGTTGAAAATAAGCTTCTTAGATAGTGATTCATTCTGGTGTTATTAGAATCAGGAAGAAATTGTCAAATCTCCAAACATGGTAAACTGTAATAACTTTTGTTAAAAGTCAGATAACTTCTTCATCGTAACTCCTATGATATTGGTTCAACTTCAGTGTGATTCTCCACTGATTTATGAGTCCAAATAAATCTTCTTAAATCGTGATTTTTTCTGGTTTGATTAGAACCAAGAAGAAATGGCAAAATCTCCAAACAAGGTAAACTGGAATCACGTCGGTTGTAAGTGGGATAACTTCTTCATCCCAACTCCTATGATATTAATTAACCTTTAGAGTGATTCTACACTTATTTATGAGTCCGAATCAAGCTTCTTACATTGTGATTCATTCTAGTTTATTTAGAATCAAGAAGAAATTGCCAAATCTCCAAACACGGTAAATTGGAACCACTTCGGTTAAAAGGTGGATAACTTATTCATCCTAACTTATATGATATTTATTAAACTTGAGAGTGATTCTCCACGGCTTTATAAGGCCAAATCAAGCTTCTTACATCGTGATTCATTCTGGTTTAATCTGAATCAAGAAGAAGTTGTCAAATTTCCAAACAGGGTAAACTGGAATCACTTCGGTTAAAAGTTGGATAACTTCTTAATCCTAATGCTATGATATTTATTCAACTTCAGGGTGACTCTCCACTGATTTACGATTCGAAAATAAGCTTCTTATATAGTTATTCACTCTGGTGTTATTAGAATCAAGAAGAAATTTTCAAATCTCCAAACATGGTAAACTGGAATAACTTCCATTAAAAATGGGATAACTTCTTCATCATAACTCCTATGATATTGGTTCAACTTCAGGGTGATTCTCCACTGATTTATGAGTCCAAATAAATCTTCTTAGATCATGATTTATTCTGGTTTGATTAGAATCAAGAAGACATGGCAAAATCTCTAAACAGGGTAAACTGGAATAACGTCGGTTGTAAGTGGGATAACTTCGTCATCCAAACGCCTATGACATTTATTAAAATTCAAAGTGATTCCACACTTATTTATCAGTCCGAATCAGTCTTCTTACATTGTGATTCATTCTGGTTTATTTAAAATCAAGAAGAAATCACCCAATCTCCAAACAGGGTAAACTAGAATCACGTCGGTTGAAAGTGGGATAACTTCTTCATCCTAATTCTATGATATTGATTAAACTTGAGAGTGATTCTCCACTGGTTTATAAGTCCGAATCAAGCTTTTTACATCGTGATTCATTCTAGTTTTACTATAATCAATAATAAGTTGTCAAATCTCCAAACATGGTAAACTAGAATAACTTCCATTAAAAGATAGATAACTTCTTCATCCTAAATCCTATGATATTGATTCAACTTCAGGGTGATTCTCCACTGATTTACGATTCTAAAATAAGATTCTTAGATAGTGATTCACTCTGGTGTTATTAGAATCAAGAAGAAATTTTCAAATCTCCAAACATGGTAAACTGAAATAATTTCCGTTAAAAGTGGGATAACTTCTTCATTATAACTCCTATGATATTGGTTCAACTTCAGTTTGATTCTCCACTGACTTATGAGTCCAAATCAATCTTCTTAGATCGTGATTTATTCTGGTTTGATTATAATCAAGAAAAAATTGCAAAATCTCCAAACAAGGTAAACTGGAATCACGTCGGTTGTAAGTGGGATAACTTCTTCATCCCAACTCCTATGATATTGATTAACCTTCAGAGTGATTCTACACTTATTTATGAGTCCGAATCAAGTTTCTTACATTGTAATTCATTCTGGTTTAATGAGAATCAAGAAGAAATTGTCAAATCTCCAAACAGGGTAAACTAGAACCACTTCGGTTAAAAGGTGGATAACTTATTCATCCTAACTTCTATGATATTGATTAAACTTGAGAGTGATTCTCCACGGCTTTATAAGGCCAAATCAAGCTTCTTACATCTTGATTCATTCTGGTTTAATCTGAATCAAGAAGAAGTTGTCAAATTTCCAAACAGGGTAAACTGGAATTACTTTCGGTTAAAAGTTGGATAACTTCTTAATCCTAAATGCTATGATTTTTATTCAACTTCAGGGTGATTCTCCACTGATTTACGATTCTAAAATAAGATTCTTAGATAGTGATTCACTCTGGTGTTATTAGAATCAAGAAGAAATTTTCAAATCTCCAAACATGGTAAACTGGAATAACTTCCGTTAAAAATGGGATAACTTTTTCATCATAACTCCTATGATATTGGTTCAACTTCAGGGTGATTCTCCACTGATTTATGAGTCCAAATAAATCTTCTTAGATCATGATTTATTCTGGTTTGATTAGAACCAAGAAAAAATTGCAAAATCTCCAAACAAGGTAACTGGAATCACGTCGGTTGTAACTGGGAAAACCTCTCCATCCCAACTCCTAGGATATTGATTAAACTTCAGAGTTATTGTACACTTATTTATGAGTCTGAATCAATCTTCTTACATTGTGATTCATTCTGGTTTAATTAGAATCCAGAAGAAATTGCCAAATCTCCAAACATAGTAAACTAGAATCACGTCGGTTGAAAGTGAGATAACTTCTTCATCCTAACTTCTATGATATTGATTAAACTTGAGAGTGATTCTCCATTTCTTTATAAGGAGAAATCAAGCTTATTAGATCGTGATTCGTTCTGGTTTAATTAGAATCAAGAAGGAGTTGTCAAATCTCCAAACAAGTTAAACTGGAATCACTTCGGTTAAAAGTGGGATAACTTCTTCATCCTAAATCCTATGATATTGATTCAAATGCAGGGTGATTCTCCACTGATTTACGAATAGGAAATAAGCTTCTTAGATAGTGATTCATTCTGGTGTTATTAGAATCAAGAAGAAATTGTCAAATATCCAAACATGGAAACAAGAATAACTTCCGTTAAAAGTTGGATAACTTTTTCATCATAACTCCTATGATATTGGTTCAACTTCAGGGTGATTCTACACTTATTTATGAGTCCAAATCAATCTTCTTAGATCATGATTTATTCTGAGAATGAATATGATTATCTACAACAAGATGAGTTTGGCATTATGAGAGATCTAGATTGTCATGCAAGAGCTATGGATGGCAGAATTCTACATGTTATGAGGGAAGATGTGGCAGATATACTTGCAGTGGCTAATGGAGCTGAAAACCTTTTCGGCCAACAGATTGATTGTCGAGCATCGATCGACGGTCACCATACACCATCGATCGATAGACATCAGGATAATGAAGACACGGTGAAGCTTACGAAGTATATGATGCAGATTACAGACTGGAAGAGCTGATTGAGTTTCGCGGCCTAGCACTGGAAGAAGCTGGTTGGGAAATGAACGCAAAAGTGGATAATCTAGCATCGATCGACGGCATCTTCTAGCCATCGAACGACATCAGACGCAAACAAGAACAAGAACTTAGAGCAAATGATACATATATTTGTTATCTTACACCAGATGAGTTTGGAATTTTCAGAGACCCAGAAGGACGTGCACGGGCTCTTTATGGGAGAATTCTACATATGTCTAAGGAGGATGTAGCAGAGGGAAAATTGTCTTTACCGACCCCAACATTTTGCGTCGTGCCTTTTTATACCCAAACAAATTATAAGTGCAAAATTATACTTCAACTAAGAGTTTTTTTTAATTTTCTAACCAAACTTCAATCTGTAGCATAAAAACCTACATTGACTAATAATTTTGTACTGGATGAATATTTTTAAAAAATATATTTGCTGAATAGAACTGTAGTCTCCCACAAACAAAAAATAGACTTCCTTACCATTGTGCTACGACACTTTCATTGTCTCCATATTAGATTTAAAACATCTATATTTTGATTTGTATATTCTAAAGAAAAAAATATTTTCTTAAAAATAAAAAATTAACTTTTAAAAGAAAAAATGTACTAATAAAAACTTAAGCTTTGATTTTTAAGAAAAATATAATCATTCTTACATGTAGATTTTTTTAAAATGGGCAAATTTATCAAATAAACAATGTTTAAGTTTTTGTCATAAAAGTAGACCTCAAAGAAACAAAATGATCAAAATGTACCTTTTTTTTTAATTTTAAACCTCATATCCAAAACCCCACCCCATAACTCTAAACCCTAAGTTTAGATTAGTTAACCCAAAGGGTATCAATGTATAGTACACCTTTAATAAATTCTATTTTGGTAATTTTTCTCTATGAAGTCTATTTTGATGACAAAAACTCTTTAGGTCTATCTTAGTGTATTTCTCTTTTAAAATTCAAATATTTAAATTAGATAACTATTTGAGAAATGTCATTTTTAATTAGATTGAATAATTTATAAAATATCCGTTTTAGTTTTTTTATATGTGTAAAAATGTAAAAACTTTAATTATATAACTTATTTATGCAATTATAATTTGTAAACAAAATTTTTTTTTCCTAGAATATACAAATCAAAATATAGATGTTTTAAATCTAATAAGAAAACAATAGAAATGTCGTAGCACAGTGGTAATTTAGTCTGTGTTATGTTCGCGGGCCCACGGTTCGTTTCCCAGCAAATATAATTTTAAAAAACAGTTTCCTCTAATACCAAACGACGTTGTTTTATCTAACATAACGATTGACTAACGTGATGTTAGTCAAAGTAGATTTTTATGCTACAAATTGAAGTTTGGGTTGAAAATTGAAATAAATTCTTAATTTACGTATGATTTTGCACTTATAATTTGTTTGGGTATAGAAAGGCACGATACAAAATGTTGGGGGTCGGAAAATGCATTTTTCCCATGTAGAAGATGTCCTTGTTATGGCTAATGGATCAAGAAATTTATTTGGAAAACATCAGCAGCCATCGATTGATGCACAGGTGACAAAGTCGATCGACATTGAGGAGCATAAAAACGAGCCGATCCATAATGATCTATACCCTTCCAAATGTCCTAGATCGATCGATCGACGATAGACATCATGCATCGATCAACACCACTTTTCCAGGGGTGCACCGGTTTTGTACTTCTGATTCCTATGGTTAAGAAAATCCAAAATTGATTGATTGGATCAACCCCCTATCGATCGACGGTCGTATAGAGCATGGAAAGAGAGCTTATGATGCTGATGGTAGAAGAATTTTCCGTTGGGAAAATAAAGATGAGTATGGCATCTACAGAGATGAGAATGGTAATGCACGAGCTATAGACAGAAGAGTAGTGAATATGCAGGAAGAAGACATCAGAGCAGTTCTAGAGAGAGCTACGATGTTTGAGTAGAGCTACAGATGTTTACCCGAACATGCAACAAAGACCGTTATGTCTATGAAAAAACAATAGACATACAGCAGACCAGAGATTGATGATATTGTGCATGAGATCTACAAAGCTCAAGGGATGTCACTGAATGATTTTTACAAGAGGCTTGATGATGTCTACTATCCTATAGACACGTGCCTCACCGGTTTGATAACACGCATGGATGAGATGAAGCAAGATATGGATACTTTGCATGCAATTGGAGTAGACAAACTGACATCGATCGACGGCAGCATCAGACCATCGATCGATACTGAGTTCGACAGACAGAATACCACAGCAGAAACACAATTCGAAGACTAGTTCGATGTGATTGTTTTTTCTAGGAGCCTGATGAACGAAGATATTTCTCAGCAATTGGAGGATATATCAGAGACTACAACTGCCAGACTTAGAATGTTACAACACAGTATTGAGAACCTACAAAGGAGATTGTATTCAGAGGAGGTTGCTAAGGAGATTATAAGGAATGAGAAAGGCAGAGGAGATGAGGCCATGAGAAGCTTCATTGATACATGGTTTCAGGAGAGGAAAGAAGATGTGGACACTTGTTTTCCAAGTGTTGATCCACCTCCATACTAGTCAGAAAGTTTAAAACGTCGAACTTAAGACTATAACCAAGCGCTGAGTGGGAGGCAACCCACTATTTAGTAAGTTTTATCTAGTTTTTACTTATACTACTAATTATTTCGATCTATACTTTTTTTTGTACTGTTTGAGTCCACCATTGATCGATACCATAGAGGCACCATCAGTCGACAATGGATGGCGACCATCGATCGACCACACCCGCCTACCGCCGAGTGACACTCTCTTACAAAGAGAGATATCGATTTTTCTACTTACACTGTTTACTTATGATATGATTTTTACTAAACCAATTCAGAACAGATTACATTGGGGATAGTGTAATTTAAGTCTAGGGGAGGTTCACTAATGCTATTTATTATTTTTGAATTTTATTTCTATACCTATATATACGTTTTTCAAAACGCTTTCGGGAGTCAAGAATGGGATTATGATCAAGATTTATTATTGACTAACCATGCTATAAGAACCATTCTTAGAAGGTTGTTTGCAGAGATTACTAGAGATACCGAAGTGCATCATCCTGCCACTGTATCACACTTGCTTAGAAAGTTTGAAGGAACCAATGCTGATTTCCAACACTAATCCTAACATTATTTGCTTGCTTTGGGGCTTGGTATACACTAGATCGGATTCCTTCTGCAAGTCTGTAGGTACAAGTCATTACACTTCTGATTCCCCTCTCTCTCCCCTTCAGATTAAAAAAAAGAGTCAAAGATGATTTGGTGGCTACAACCATTAAAGCTTAATTCATACGATTCTAGAAAGAGATAAATGTGAAAAAGAAGTGAACAGGATCTGGTGACATTGACTGAGAGAAGTGTGAAGAGAGAGAGGAAAGGGGTCAAAGAATAATTTGTGCCTAGTTCCTCAGATACTTGCAGGGGTAAGAGTGCATGTGTCCTTTGATCGATATTACCAGGGTAAAGCCTGCACTTTTATTTTATGCAAAGAAATGAAATTAGTAGAGGGGTGAGTCAGACTAGTATTTGCTAAGTTGTTGGTAGAATAAATTTTGTTGTCATACTAGTACTGGGTATATAAAGTTTCTCTGTGATTTACTTGATAGGATGTGGTTGCAACAAAGTAGGGTGACAGTTATACTTAGGATGTGGTTACTAGTCCTCGCTTTTCAAACCTCTTTCACAGACTGCCTTGTTTGCTTTAGAACAAGCAAAGGGTTAAGTGTGGGGGATTTGATAAGGCCTGATATTTACTACTATTTTTCCATGATATCAGCCATATTTAGAGTCTATTATATGTTTTTAGAGTATGATTTAGAGCATTTTCAGGTTCAAGTACGTTCTGGAGAACTTTGGTGATTATGGAGCTTTTAGAGATGCAGAACTGCACAGATGCATCAGATGCTTAGCTATGTATGGAGACTTTCAAATTGTGCGATTGAGCTGATATTTTGACAGAAGATAGAGCGCTGAGTTAGCTTTCCAATTCCAGTGGTTTGAGCTCAATCAGGATTCTACAGCCAAAGTTTTGTCTGTTTTACTTGAGAGTGGTATTGTAAAACCCGTATTTTCAAAAGAATAAAATAATAATAAAATAAATAGATAATCTGAAATCTCATAAATAACTCGAAAACACCATAAGTCCAATGATAACATAAAACTGAATCATATCGATAATGAAACAAAACAGAAGTCTAAAAATAACACGAAGTAAATCAATCCAAAAGCACCAATCCAATAGGATCACTCCTGCTCGCCAGTCTCACCTGAAAGGGGGAAAAAAGAAGGGGGGGGGGGGGGGGTGAGTAACGGGGAAGTCACTCGGTGAGGTATGGGATGCTAGACCCGCAAACCACGGACTAAGTAAATAGAACTCCTACTATGGAAGTTTAGCTCTAAAATGAATAATCATAATGCCTAGAGCATCACACCAAAACAAACAATGCGATGATAGCATATCGCTAGTCCATACCCCCCCCCCCCCCCCCCCGGCATTTCCTCATAAGGATATACATACTCTGCGTCGCTATTACAGTTTATCTCTATACCCCCGCCTATAACCAATCAGCGTCAGATGCAAACGTCTCTGCACCACGCACCACACAACAATCTTCGTCGATAGTCCGAACGTGTCTGAACCCCCGCCCACCACATCTGCGTCAACAGCTCAGGCATCCATGAACCCCGCCCACCACACATAGTCCCTACTGAATATCTATATATATATTATAATTTATATCAGCAATTAACATCACACAATCCAATCACAATTGAACCCTCTAGACCCCACATACCGGTTTACAATGAATTAACTAACTATTAATCAGGACTCAAACAGACTCAATTCAAACAGACGGCTAATGCTTCGAAATCTAAACTACGATAGGAGGAATTCTACACCAGTACTTGATTTACGGAATAGACCCTCACCTTAGCACTATGGAAAAATGGTATTTATGAACTCCTGCTCCTCAACTGGACTCCAAATCTGAAATCAAGGCAAAAAATTGAGTCAGAACGCCCTTTGAACGGTCAAAAACGGATAACCGGTGATCTGGTCAAAAATCAACCCACAAGTCAAAGGTCAACCCGGTCAACTCTGACCCAAGCCGGTCAACCCTTGACCAAATTGAAATCGAATTGAATCAATCGATTTCCCCTAACCGGATTCAATTTCAATTGGACCAAATTCAAATCAATTTTAAGCCGGTTTAATCCTAACCAAAATAAATTTCCAATAACCAACCAGTTTAGCAAACCAAACCAAAATCAATTAAGCATAGCCGGTTAACCCAGTCGCCGAGTCAACGGCAACGGTGGCTTACTGGAATCGGTGGCGGCAGTAGACGGCAGCGGGGGACAGCAGCACGTGGTGGCCGACGACGGCGTGTGATGACGGCGCGTGGGATCCATGCGCGTGACGCGCAGTGAGGGACGGCGGCGCGTGACGCACACACGTGGACCACCGTAGGAGAGTGGTGGCGCGTGCGGGCGCGTGGGAGGGAGGTTCCGGCTGATCTTTGGGCTCCGGACTCGTCTCGACGTCATGAACATGATGGTGGCCTTGGATTCGTGAAAAACCACACGGTTAGAAAGTTATGATCGATTTTCTAAACGGGAATAACATAACACACAGCCACGACGGTTTTCAGAGGTTACCTTCGACGATTTCCGGTGGTGAGGGGTCCGATATCGACTTTGGCGACGGTGGCTGAGGCTGGTCAGGTTCCGATCACCTTGACGGCACAGATTCTGCAGAGGTTCAACGCATTTAAGTTTTTTCTGAATAAAATAGACTGCAGGGACCACTATTTATAATACTTACCTAGGGTTTTCAGCAGGTTGAATGGGATTTGCTGGGCCCTAGGATTTGGGTCGTTACAATTCTCCCCCACTAATAAGGGATTCGACATGAATCCAGCTGCTGGTCCCACTGTCTCATATTGGCCTCAAACAGCTCTGAGTAATCCATCCTCATCTGAGTCTCAGTCTTCCACGTATCCTAATGGATTTCATCTCTCTCCCAACGAACCTTGACCATCATGGTCATCATTCCCTGCACCGCTTTTACTTGCCAATCCAAAATCTCAACTGGTTGAATAGGTGTAGACAAATTTTTGTTGAGATCACGTGGTGGCTGCTGCAAAATGAGGTATGGTTCTCTTACGACCTTCCTCAACACTGATACATGGAACACATCATGGAAATCAGAAAACTCCGTTGATAACTGCAATCTATATGCCACTGCTCCAATCCGCTCCACAATGAGGTACGGTCCCATATATCTCGGTTTAAGCTTCTTTAGCTTACGAGTCTTAGGTCCTCCATGAAATGTCCTCATCTTCAGGTACACTAAGTCACCCACCTGAAACTCCAAATTTTTCCGGCGCTTATCTGCATAACTCTTCTGTCGGTCTTGGGCTTCTTTCAGCCGAGTCTTGAGCATCTCAACTTGCTCTACTATCTCTTGAACCATTGCTGTTTCTATGACATGTCGTTCCCCCACTTCCGTCCAGCAAAGTTGTGTACGACAAGGCCTACCATAAAGAGCCTCATACGGTGCCATCTCAATACTTGAATACTTTCCCCAGCTTCCTTCCCAATCCAAAACACAAGCCCTGAGCATATCCTCCAAAGTCTGAATAGTCCTCTCTAAATGCCCATCTGTCTACGGATGATAAGCTGTACTCATATGGACCTTTGTCCCAAGCGCTTTCTGGAAGGCTCCCCAAAATGCAGATGTGAACTTTGTGTCCCAATCAGATACAATGCTAACAGGAACTCCATGCAACCTCACAATCTCTCTGATGTATTTTTGTTCCAGCTGATCAGCTCCATCTGTCTTCTTGATTCCTAGGAAATGAGCAGAATTGGTGAGTCTGTCCACAATCACCCAAATAGCATTTTTCCCACCATAGGTTATCGGAAGCCTAGTCACAAAATCCATAGTCACCATGTCCCATTTCCACTCTAGTAACAGCAGGTTCTGCAATAACCCGTTAGGCATTTGATGCTCAACTTTAACAATCTGACACGTCTGACATTGTGATACGAATGTAGCAACATCTCTCTTCATTCCAGCCCAATGATAGTAGCGGTTCAGATCCCTATACATCTTAGTATTTCCCAGATGGATAGAAAAACGTGAGTGGTGTGCTTGCTGTAAAATCTCCTTCCTTAACATCTTATCGTCTGGCACACAAACTCGATTCCGGTACATGTACATTCCACTCGAAGCTGTAAGGTATCCAATACTCTCACTCTCTATCGGCTTACACAAGGCCGCATCACTATCCTGAGCTTTGCGTATCCTCCACAATAAATCTGCCTTCTCTAAGGCCTCAAGACCAGTTGTCTCTCCCTCAACAGTAACTGCACACAGTCTGAGACTAGCAAGTGTCCCACTAAGATCCTGGACCTCCTTGGTTCCTGAAATATCGCTCATCCGCCTGCTTAAGGCATCTGGCACCTTATTGGCCTTACCCGGATGATATGTGATATCCAAGTCGTAGTCTGCTAACAACTCCATCCACCTTCGTTTTCTCAAATTCAGGTCTGCCTGAGTAAAAATATACTTCAAGCTCTGGTGGTCTGTGAGGATCTGCACTTTCTCTCCACACAAATACGACCTCCAAATTTTTAGCGCAAATACAACTGATGCTAACTCCAAGTCGTGAGTAGAGTAATTAGCCTCATGAGGTCTCAACTGGCGTGATGCATACGCAATTACCTGACCTTCCTGCATCAATACACATCCCATACCAGTACCTGATGCGTCCGTATAAACGTCATATGGTATCCTGGGCCTAGGAAGTACCAAATCTGGTGTTTCCGTCAACTGCCGCTTCAACTCGGTGAAACTCCTCGAACAAGCTTCTGTCCAAAAAAACTTGACGTCTTTGCCGGTTAATTGCGTCATCGGCTTTGCGGTACTGGCAAAACCCTTAACGAACTTCCTGTAGTATCTTGCCAACCCCAAAAAGCTATGGACTTTAGTAGCACTCTTAGGTGTAGGCCACTCTGATATCGCAGTAATCTTCTTTGGATCTACTGCAACTCCTGTCTCAGAAATCACGTGACCCAGAAATCCAATCTTCCTCTGCCAGAAGCTACACTTACTCAGCTTAGCAAACAACTGATGTTCTCTGAGCTTACCCAACACGATCCGCAAATGCTCTGTATGTTCCTCTCTGCTCTGAGAATAGATCAAGATGTCATCAATGAAGACAATCACACACTTATTCAGATGCTCACGAAACACATCATTCATGAGCTTCATGAACGCTGCAGGTGCGTTCGTCAACCCAAATGGTATCACCACAAACTCATAATGCCCATAACGCGTACAAAAATCTGTCTTCCGCACATTCTCCTCAGCTATAGCAATCTGGTGATACCCTGATGCCAAGTCAATCTTAGAGAACCATGAAGCTCCCTGCAACTGATCCATCAACTCATCGATACGCGGAAGCGGGTACTTATTCTTTATGGTCACCTTGTTCAGGCCTCTGTAGTCGATACACAGCCTGAAACTCCCATCTTTCTTCTTCACAAACAATGCTGCTCCCCACCCCACGGTGAAGTACTCGGTCTGATAAAACCGTTATCTGATAGTTCCTCCAACTGCTCTTTCAACTCTGTCATTTCTGCTGGCGCTAAACGGTATGGAGCTCGTGAAACCGGTGCTGTCCCTGGCTCCAACTCAATCGGAAGTACATCTCCTCTAGCTGGCGATGGCCCTTTCAAGGCGTCAAATACATCCTCATACTCCGCAACCACTGGAATAATCTGCAGGTCGGGCTGTCCATCCTCCTTAACCGTAGAGATAGTGGCTAAGAATCCCTCAGCTCCTCTCTCCAATAGCTCCTCAGCGTGCAACATCGAGACTATAGAAATTCCAGGTGTGTCTGAATACCATGAAATGTAATCTTCCCATCTGAATTAGGAATATAAACTCTGGCTCTCGAACAATCTAACACTACTCGATGACGTGTCAGCCAGTCCATCCCAAGAATAACGTCCACCTCTGCTAAATCTCCACTAAAATCAACCCCTCCAAGTAATACCGGTACATCTCGATTGAACTCCGCAGCTCCCAATCTCTCTACGCCAGCTGTCTGAATCTGTTTGGCTTTCGGCTCAAAGACTCCCTGAAAAGGCCAAGACTTGACCAAATGCGGACTCACAAAACTGTGCGAAGCTCCCGTGTCAAATAAAGTATGAGCTAGCTCACCTCCAACCGAAATCGATCCTACACAACATTTTTACTAACTAAACAAGATACCACAAAATAAAAAAAAATTCATTGACTCAACCCAAAATAGTAAGAACACATACCAGCTATCGGCTCAGCTCCATCAGCCTCTCCTAAAGCATACACACGTGGAGCGATGGTTTGACGCTTGGCCGCAGGCCCCTTAGTCGGGCAATACCTCGAGATATGGCCCAGCTGGCCACAAGTGAAACAAGCCGCTTGTGCTACTGCTGGTGGTGGTGGTGGTGGTGGTGGTAGTGCTGCTGCTGCTCTCGCTACTGGTGCTCCTGCTTGCGCTCACCCTTTGCCCCAATTGGCCTAAACCGACAATTGATGTGAAGGCGTCCAAACTTCCCACAACCATAGCACTGGAAGCCTGACTGATAAACTGGTCTCCTCTGTGGCTCTGGAGTCCTCCCCGGCTTAGACGAAGCTGCCTCGGAGAGTTTCTGCTCCTCGGTAATACATGACTCCTGCACAGCAGCCTTCTCCACCATACCTCCAAGCTAGTGTAAGTCACCACACTGCATCTGCCACGAAGATCAACTCGCAACCCATCTAAGAATATCCTGATCAGATCCTCCTCATCCATATTATTACCAGCAAACCTACAAAGTCGACAGAACTCCCGCTCATACTCCCTGATAGTCCTAGTACCCTGTCTCAAATGCTCAAACTCATTCTTCTTCTGGTGTAAGGCTTCCCTCGAAAAGTACTTCTTGTTGAATGCTTCGAGGAAAAACTCATATGTCGGCTCAGCCAGATGTGTCAATCGCACTCCATCCCACCATACTGCCGCATCCCCACGCAAATGTAACACAACGATATTAAGGCAGAATTGGCGTGGACAATGGATAGTCTCTAGACATGTCACCAATCTATGTCTCCAATCATGGGCAACCGTGGGCTCTACAGTCCCCTCAAATTTCTCCAAAACCATGTACCTCAACTGCTCCAATACTGTAAGGAACGCCTCATTACACTCGGGAGCCTGCACTGGAAGAGGGGGTGGTGGTTGTGGGACCTGAAAAATCCCTGGAACCTGCTGAATGAGGGGCTTCTGAACCGGAATCTGTGGGTCCCTTTGAACATGAACTGGGGCCGCCTGCTGCTCGTGAATCTGCGGACCATGCTGTACCTGAATCTGAGGTGCAGGTGGTTCCTGCTGAGCTGCAGCTAACTGTCGCACAACCTCCTGAGCTGCTGCCTGGGCAGCTTGCCTAGCGGCCTCCTGGGCAACTTGCTGGACTGCCTCCTAAGCAGCCTGGCAAGCTGCATCCTGCACCATCTGCCTCAAAGCGTCCTGATCGACTGGCGGAACCGTATTCTGCGAAGCTGGTGGTGGCACATGCTCATCTCCAGCCACTCGAGCAGCTTTGGCGGTCTGCGGACGACCAACTCTCCTCCGTGGTGGCATCTGAAAGGGCAAAGCAAACAGTCAACTTCTGCTGAAACCAGATACCAACGATTGTTTACAGAATAATACTGCGAGAAAGGTGCTATCTCTTTTAAAAATTCAAAATCTTTATAATGTTTGAAAACTATCAAAATCCGATTAAAACCAGGTCCCATAAATCGCCATCCCGGGTCGGGGCCGGGACGGAACCCGCTCAGATACCAAATTGTAAAACCAATATTTTCGAAATAATAAAATAATAATAAAATAAATAGATAATCTGAAATCTCATAAATAGCTCGAAAACACCATAAATCCAAAGTTAACATAAAACTGAATCATATCGATAATGAAATAAAATAGAAGTCTTAAAATAACACGAAGTAAATCAATCCAAAAGCACCAATCCAATAGGATCACTCCTGCTCGCCAGTCTCACCTGAAAGGGGGAAAAAGGAAGAGGGTGGGGGGGCTGAGTAACGGTGAAGTCACTCAGTGAGGTATGGGATGCTAGACCCGTAAACCACAGAATAAGTAAATAGAACTCCCACTATGGAAATTTAGCTCTAACATGAACAATCATAATGCCTAGAGCATCACACCAAAACAAACAATGCAACGATAGCATATCGCTAGTCCATACACCCCGCATTTCCTCATAAGGATATACATACTCTGCGTCGCTAGTACAGTCTGTCTCTGTACCCCCGCCCATAACCAATCTACGTCAGATGCAAACGTCTCTGCACCACGCATCACACAACAATCTCCGTCGATAGTCCGAACTTCTCCAAAACCCCCCCCCCCCCACCACATCTGCGTCGATAGCTCAGGCATCCTTGAAACCCCGCCCACCACACATAGTCCTTACTGAATATCTATATATATATATATATATTTATATATTTATATCATCAATTAACATCACACAATCCAATCACAGTTGAACCCTCTAGACCCCTCATACCGGTTTACATTGAATTAACTAACTATCAATCATGACTCAAACAGACTCAATTCAAACAGACGGACCATGCTTCGAAATCTAAACTACGATAGGAGGAATTCTACACAAGTACTGGATTTACGGAACAGACCCTCACCTTAGCATTATAGAAAAGTGGTATTTATGAACTCATGCTCCTCAACTGGACTCCAAATCTGAAATCAGGGCAAAAAATCGAGTCTGAACACCCTTCGAACGGTCAAAAATGGATAACCGGTGATCTTGTCAAAAGTTAACCCGCGGGTCAAAGGTCAACCCAGTCAACTCTGACCCAAGCCGGTTAACCCTTGACCAAATTGAAATCGAATTGAACCAATCGGTTTACCCTAACTGGATTCAATTTCAATTGGACCAAATTCAAATCAATTTCAAGCCGGTTTAATACTAACCAAAATCAATTTCCAATAACCAACCGGTTTAGCAAACCGAACCAAAATCAATTTAACCCAGCCGGTTAACCTTGTCGCCGAGTTGACTCTCCAGGTTGACTCGGCCGTGTTGCTGAGTCATCGGCCAGTCACCGGCGACGGTCACTGACGATGGTCACCGGCGACGGTTGCTTACCGGAATCGGTGGTGGTGGCGGACGGCGGTGGCTGACGGCAGCGGAGGACGTCGGCGGGTGACAGCCAACATCGGCGTGTGGGATCCACGCGCGTGACGCACGGTGTGGGACGGTGGCGCGTGACGCACATGCGCGGACCGCCGTGGGAGAGTGGTGGCGCGTGCGGGCGCGTGGGAGGGAGGTTCCGGTTGTTCTTCAGGATCCGGATTCGTCTCTACGTCACGAACACGATGGTGGCCTTGGATTCGTTAAAAACAACACGGTTATAAAGTTATGAACGATTTTCTAAACGGGAATAACATACCACACGGCCACGATGGTTTTCAGAGGTTACCTTCAACGATTTCCGGTGGTGAGGTGTCCGATCTCGACTTTGGCGACGGTGGCTGAGGCTGGTCGGGTTCAGATCTCCTTGACGGCACAGATTCTGCAGAGGTTCAACGCATTTAAGTTTTTCTGAATAAAATAGACTGCAGGGACCACTATTTATAATACTTACTTAGGGTTTCCAGCAGGTTAAATGGGATTTGCTGGGCCCTAGGATTTGAGTCGTTACAGGTACGTCTGCCTCGCGAGAGGAAGCTGTCGAGAGATGAATGAGTGTCGATCGATGGTGCAGCCTTAGCGTCGATCGACGGTGATCCCAGAAGACATGCCCGACTTGTTTCAAGACCGACTAAAGCCCAGAAGCCACAATTACCAGAATGCCCCCTGCACAATTTAAAGCCATATTTAGGCATTTCTATGCCATTGTTTAGGCAACAATCTTTTCTTTTATTCATTTTTATAGGGTTAGGAGACAATGGAAGAACTCCTTTAGAGTCCTCCTGGAACTCCTTTGGTTTTATATTATATCTATTTTATTCATCTATAATTTTTGTGACAAATATCATGTTTGAGTAGATCTCTTGTTAGGTTTAGGGTTTATTAATGCTATTGATGGATTAGCCAAACAATAAAATTGCTATGGTGATTATTAGATCTATCAAGAGAATTTTGTTTATTGCTTGTGTTCTAGAGTAGCTAACTAGAACTCTGGTCATAGGATAGTTAGGCGCAAGCGAGAGCATGGTCTACTACCAGAATTAATCATGTTGAGCTAGGTTGCTAGAAAAAAACGAGAATTTATTTAGTTAATTTATTGAATTAGGTCATAAAGCTTGATTCAAAAGACCATTGATCGACGCAGGATCATTGCCATCGATCGACGGTCATTCCGTGTCAACAAGCGAGAGCTGAGACATCAGACTTAGTCAATAGATTAGACTTAGTCAATAGATTAGACAAACGAGAATTGATTTAGTTAATTTATTGAATTAGGTCATAAAGCTTGATTCAAGAGACCATTGATTGACGCAGGATCATTGCCATCTATCGACGGTTATTCCGTGTCAACAAGCGAGAGTTGAGACATCAGACTTAGTCAATAGATTAGACTCGCAGCAAGAGCTGGTTGTCTTTTACAATAGATATCGAGTTCTATGATTAATACCCTTAGCTTCTATCCTCTATAATCCACTTGCCTGAAACCTTAGATCTAGCTATTTATTATTATTGTTGACTTACCAATCAATCAATTATCTTCTATTGTTTAATTACTGATTATTAATCTATCTTCCTAGCTTAATCGCGATAATATTGAGTTTATTGTGTGCCAATGCACCATGTAGATTCGATCCCTAAATACTACAATTTGACCTCCTTTGGCAAGAGTAGTTCGTAGGGTTAATTTGATAGAGTTTGCAATGAAATACATAAAAACTCTCTAATCAATGACGTATGATCTTGTACTTTTCCTTTATCATGGACGACCATGCTCCTCTTACACACGCCATTATCAATTCTTATCATGTACTTCAAGTAAATAGAATATCCATCCATGGGTCGCACTTCTCTTCCCTTGAACTCCCATGAAACTGTCTCTCCACACACATTCACCCTTAAGGCTGCCTTGGCCATGGATAGTGAAATCCGGCCTTCTCTCCTATCCTCTGACCATTTTCATGTGTTATAAGGCTCTGGAAAAAGCCTAGGGTGACTTCAACAATTATCAAAACCCATCAATGGGTCATTCATAACTTCCCCTATGATTACCCACAATACAGTCTCCTTCTTGCCTTCATGCGTCTATTGGCCTTCGATTGTGAAACGACCATATATCCTTTTCTCTGGGTATTTATTTGTATTCCAGGGTGTAGGAGGAAGCCATAGCATGCCTGCAAACCAATAGAATTGCCATATATTTATAGGAGAATGAGCAGTTTTCTTTCTAAGGGTTGCACCCGTTCAGGCTAAATTTCGGCCATTATTTAATCAATGGTCCAGAGCGCACCCCTTGGGCCTTGCAGTTACCAGACGCCCCAGACCTTTCCAACCACCCACCTAGTGTGTTAGACCATCCAGATCGGTCAGTATCCAACCAGATTGGTCAGCTAAGTTGAGCTGCTTGCCAGCATGGCCAGCTAGCCACTACATGAAATAAGGGTTTTAATAGCACCTCTAAAGCGCTATCACACGTTACCATAGCGTTGTAGAAAGCTCTCCAATATTGCCCGTGATAATAGGTCCCGTACATTGCATAGCGGTTTTTCTATGTGCTATTGATATTTAATATGTAATAGCGATTCGCGTTATGCAATTGTAATCTTTTATTATAGTGTCACAACCTTTTTAAATATAGCGATTTTTTAATTTTACTATAGCAATTTGTAATTACTATTGTCGTCTTCTATCAATAGCAATATTTGAATATTTCATTGCATTTTTTATATGTAATTGTTTCATTTTATTTATAACAAATTTTATTTAATATTTTGATTTTAAAATAATACAGAATCGAAAAAATTTCAAATAAAAATTTATTCTAATTAAATTTCAAAGAAAATCAAAATATTCAAAAACAAAAAAAAATGTACTCAATTCTCAACTAATTTTCCATGCAAACAAAATCAATCCGCAACGATAATTCCATCACAATCATCCCTAATACAAAAACTTTTATCATCAGACAATTGCGCTGCATCATCAAATTCCTGTGCGGGTAATGGTGCTCCGACAACGTCCTCCCCTGTCTCGAGTTCATGATATCCTCTCGGTGGTGCTCTCATAACAATATACCAAGGTGATTCTTCATCTTCTCTAGAGTAAAATACATGTTTTGCTTGTGATGGTAGAATGTATGGATCTTGTAATATGGCGTTTGGTGGACATGAAGATTGACAAGGGTGAAACCATCTTCTTCCTTAACACCGTAGCCTCTGTTCGCCCAATTAAACTTGAATAAAGGAACGCTGAACATGTTGTAGTCGAGGAGAATGATCTCTTTTAGCACTCCATAATATGTGACCATATCGGCTGTATGTCTTGTATCTCTTGCAGAAGATCTACAAATGCTGAAAGCTTCGTAAGTGACTCCACTATTCTGAGTCTTTCGCTTAACGGATTCTATGTGAAATCGGTTCCCGTTAATGACAAAACTTTTATGGGTTTGAGCAGTAAATCTTGGTCCAAAGGCCAACCACCTCAGCTTCGTAGAATGATCCTTTGAGTTGGAAGGTATCTAACAAGGATGTAAAACTTTGTGAGCTATGTGAACAGAAAATTAAACAGATAGTGAAGTTGTACAAACCTTATTCTTCACCCATTCAGTGAATTGTTGGGTGTGATGTTTCCATAACAAAGTTTCATTTGTTGCTAATCGAACATCATTATCTTGCAGTTCTTGTAAATGCATCCTGATTTTACAAAGTAGAGAGTTATCAGACTGATAAAAAGAATCTGTATTTGAGAGGGAGAGTAGAACTTACTCAACATAGGGATCCATAGTTGCCATATTCATCAAAACATATCGATGTGCTATGTCTCTTTCTTTCTCTGAAAGAATAAACTCCGTTCCCTTTTGCAGTGGTTGACCTTCAAGAACCATTCCATCAGACTGAAGATCTTCATTAGGGTTAAGTACTTCTTCAACTGGTACAATATTCTTTAGGAACTCTAAACAAAAGGCTATGCATTCTCAAGCTAAGTACCCCTCAGCCATACCTGCTTCTGGCCTAGCAAAATTCTTTACATATGCCTTAAGTGTTTTCTAGTATCTACAACTCAAACAATACGGAAATATTCGTTACAAATCTCAGTTGATCAGAAAGACCAGTTCAGTAAATAAAAATTTTACAATTACGATCGAACGAAATGAAAACAAACCTCTCAAATGGATAAATCCAACGAAAGTGCACAAGACCTCCCAAACGTTCCTCTCTTGCTAGGTGCATAGGAAGGTGGAACATGATATCGAAGAGCGATGGAGGAAAGAATCGCTCGAGTTGGCACATCGTCTCCACAAACTCATTTTCAAAAGTTATCAGCTTCTCCGCGTCAATAGAACGCTGACACAATCTGTTGAAGTAGATACATACTCGAGTTATGGCAATTCTTGGTCCTTTAGGAAGCAACCCTCGTAATGCAGCAGGTAACAGATTTTGGATTAGTACATGATGATCATGGGACTTAAGACTCCCAATCAAAGGAGGGTTAATTGAAACACTGTTTGCAATATTACCGCAGTAGCCGTGAGGGCCTCTGAACGCAGTAGCCGTCAGGGCCTCTGAACGCAGACAACCTTTGACAAAATATCTTTTTCTCTTCCTTACTGAGCTAATAAGATGTTGGAGGCAAGTAGAATCTTTTTCCCCGTACTTGTGTGTGCAATTTTTTCCGGATTCCAATATCTTCTAAGTCCTGTCTCGCTTTGAGGCCATCTTTTGACTTAGCACTCTGCATCAGTGTTTATAATAATGCATCAGTGTTTATAATAATGCATCAGACAAGTTCTTTTCCACGTGCATCACATCGATGTTGTGACGCACCGGCAAATCCTAACACATTGAAAACAGTATGATCAGGATAAACAAAATGTGACAATCGTATCTCAGTCTAACAATAGCTTGTAATACCTTCCAGTACGGTAAATCGAAGAATATTGATCGCTTCTTCCACCTCCATTGATCACTCGTTTCGTCATTCTCTTCGTCTTCAGCCACCTGATCTTCTGACAATACATTTCTTTTCTTTTTTTTTCTTTGGTAAAGGTCTTCCAAATTCATTCCTGAAGTGCTTTAGTGTTGCAAATATTTCTGCACCGGTTTGAATTCTGTTTGCAGTCCCGTTCTCTACTGTATTATCAAACCATTCTTTCCTGCGTCTGTAGTGATTTCCAGGGCTTAGTCGCTTCCTATTCCCCAAATACACATACTTGCGACTAAACTTGAGCCACCTATTTGGTGTATCATTGCATGCTTGTTTCCCTTTAACTTTACAACCTGCCAAAGTCCCTAGAGCCGGATAGTCGCTAATAGTCCAGAACCACATAGATTTTAGTGTATACTTCTCTTTCAGGAATGAGTCGTATACCTGAATCCCCTCATTCCACAATTCTTTTAAGTCTTCTACCAGTGGTTCTAGATAAACATCAATGTTTTTGCTCGGAGCCGTTGGTCCAGGGATCAACATAGTCAACATGATGTTCTCACCTTTCATACACAGAGTTGGTGGCAAGTTGTAGTTGACTAACAACACTGGCCAAGTACTATACTTTGTGTTCTGGATAGAGAAAGGGTTCATCCCATCTGTTGACAGAGAGTTGAAGGTTTCTTGCTTCACTAGCAAACTCTGGCCACTTATTATTCACTTGAGCCCAAGATAACGAGTCAATAGGATGTCGCATTATACCATCTTCAGTGCATTGTTGGCATGCCAACGCAAATCCTCATCCACCCTTGTTGATCTAAAGATCCTCTTGAATCTGTCTTTGATCGGAAAATACCTTAGGACCTTCCCTGGAATTCCTTTCTTTTCTTCATTATTGTGCTTATCAATTTCCCATCTAGAAGCACTACATCTTGGGCAGGTTTCAATTTTATCATATTGCTTCCTGTAGAGAATACAATCGTTCTTGCATGCATGAATCATATCGTAGCCAAACCCAAAATCTTCAAGAACTTCTTAATCGAATCTGTCGACCTTGGTAGTAAATTACCTTCTGGTAGCATGTCATGTAATGTCGACAGTAGCTGATCAAAGTAAGCCTCTGACATTCCACTCTTTACTTTGATGCGGTAAAGGGCCATGATCACAGAAACTTTGGTGTGCTTGCTACATGGCAAGTACAATGGAGTTTCAGCATCTCTCAACTTCTTCCTAAACTCAGAGCCTTCATCAGGTTCACAATGTACAGGCTCTCCTTCAATGTGATCAGATGGCAGTTCCATGTCTTCACTATCAAAATAAGCCATCCTTAGCAAACCATAAGCCTCAGTTTCAGATTGAGGGATACTATCAGTCGTATCGGACCTTCTTTCACCATGAAAATTCCAACAAGAACTCCTCATATACTTCTTATCCATACCCCTAATCACAAGATGCTCCGTTACTTTGTCTAAAACTTGATGGGAAAGGTTTCTGCAGTGAGTACAGGGAAATAATATTTCTGTCGGATCTCCTAACCTCCTTGCTGATGCCGTAACAAAGCCTGTTGTTCCTTCCAAATATTCAAGGCTAGCCTTATACATTTAATCAGAAAATTTACCAGAATCAGAACAAAAATTTTGTACATAAGAAGAAGTCCTAATGAATTAAAATTTCGAAAAGATTATTACCTTGGAAGCCAAACCCATGCTTTTTCCATATCATAACAATATAACTTTGAGGGAAATCGATTGAAACCTTCGATTTTCGAAACAGAGGCGTATGATGGAATGGAACTAAACCTAGATTTGAGTTATCGCGTGCAGAAGGAGATTGAACAGAGATTTCCGATGGAGATGGAAAGAAAAGATTGAAAAAAAAATCAGATCCTACGGCTTCTATCAAGGCATGTCATCTATCTGCACCATTTCTTCTTATTGGTTGAACGAAGAATATTATATTAATTCATTTTTAAATCACGAAAATGCATGAAAATGGTGGGAAATTATTTTATAAACACAATTTAAATTTTTTAACTTAATTATAATTAATTGCAAATTTTAATAAATTTTTGTGTTAATATTTTTTTTTAAAATATTATTTGTATGTTTGAATTGCAAATGATTACTCCATATGGAGAATAGATGATGATAGGGTTGAATCCCTATGTGTTATATAGTGCGAGAATGTATTGCGGTTCACTCCATATGGAGAATAAATGATCATAGGGTTGAATCCCTAAATTCGTTACAATAGGGTTCAATTCTTAAATTCGTTACAATATGGTTGAATCCCTAAATTTGTTACAATACGGTTGAACCCCTAAATTCATTACAATAGGGTTGAATCCCTAAATAAACCCTAAAATCTAAATTCGTTTCAAATTGTATAAATTTTTATGGACCACTTATTTTTATATTTATTTTTAAACTATTAAAAACATAAAAATAATCCGTAAATGATGATAGGGTTGAATCCCTAAATAAAAACTAAAATCTCTATAAATTTTTATGGACAATTTATTTTTATAAATTTTTATGGACCACTTATTTTTATAAATTTGTATGGATCACTTATTTTAATACAATTTGGATATTGATTTCTAAAGCATAAAAAATATGATCATATATGCCAAGCCTACATAATCTTATTAGAAATATGTCTTAACAACCAAACGAAATATTTCTTAACAACCGAACAAGCATACTCGATAAATATGTCTTAACAACTAAATGATTACAATCAAACATACATTTAGTTTTTAAACATACAAAATCTTATCATTTGGCCAATCCACTATGCTGCCCATATCATCTGATATGTCTGTGAGAAAAGAGTTTGGTCTCCATAGAGCTGCATCTTCAATCAAGGCCACTTCAACCCAAACCCGACTTGCATTGGGACCTAGCGGGACGTGATGGACAATACTTAATGTATCAGTAGAACTTACTCTGCGTTCTGCGACTATTCGTCCTAAGTTGTTCAATTCCAACAAGATGCACTTCTTTTTACCACCTGATCTGGTGGAACTAGTGCTGCCACTTGGACTCTACAAGCACAACAAATACATCTAAATAAAATGTTGTAACATTATTTACAAAAGAGAATAAGTTTGTAAATTTACCAATGAAGGCCTTCTGACACTAGCTTCGCCTTGATCTTCAGGAACTTTAATTACTGATACATTATGGAGCTGCCATGCGATCTTTTCATTAACAACATCACTCATTGTTGTCATGTCACTTGTTGGCCTCCATAGAAAAGCTTTCCCATTAATCACCTTAGCAACTCTCAGAACTACAGCATGCGGACCCAAAGGAACATTGTTCACCAGCTCATATGGGTCAGTCTAACCCATAAAGCCTTCAGCGATTACCTCGACGCCCTTAATCTAATCGTAGATTTTGCACCTTTCAAGATCATCTACAGTAGTATGCTAAATTGATAATTCATATGGTTAGTGATGATGTTGAATTTAAAAATACAAACCTAAGTATACCTGCTAATGGAATTACCTTTGATCCTAACACATCCGAGGAAACTAGATGGTTGTTCGATGGACTATCTAGTATCAGTTTATCAATTGGCCATGGAATTTTGCATCCCACTGCTTCCTGAAGATTACGCACATCCGTAGCTGGCCTCCAAACAGATGCCTTCAGGTTTGATACCGACTTTACAACAACCGCCGCGGCGTTAGGACCAATCGGAATACGACCAATCTTGTATGTACCTTCAGCAAAGCAAAATTCTCCTTATGCGACAACAACATCTTTTGACCCACACCAATCAAGTATTTGAACTCTAGTTCTTTCTTTGTATCCATAGCTAGCCTCAGATGGAGAAACGCAATCATCATTGTTTTTCTGTCAAAAAATAAAATGAATCATAGATTTTATATCACTTTAGCAAATTCTACATTTTATAAGTAGTAAAAACTAAAGAAAATTCACCTTATTTCCAGCTAAGTCACGAACCAGATTCTTCAAGTCTTTAATCTCGCTTTCCAAGTCTGCAAGTTTGGAGTCTCTAGCTGACAAGAATGCTAGCTTCGTAGCAGTAATCCATCTTCCCAACCCTCTGACTCGTCCAGGTTTGTCTACTCCCAACACTTGACTAACAGCATCTTCTTTTATATTAGCACTGGATGTGGAGTCCATTTGACTCTCAAGTGAAATTATTTTTTCCTGAGACAAACACAATATAAGTTATGGTCCTTTTCAATACCAAAAAGAGTAACTTAATTAATCAGATTTTGAAACCTTACAATGGTTTCAGCAAACTCAGGTCTACCCTCGGAGTGAGTGTGTCCTTCTATCCAGACCTTGCTCTAGCTAATCTTCTTAGGGTCTGCACTCTTTTTTTCTACAAGTGATTTATTGTTTTACTTATCAGTTTGTTCTATCATTAGATCTAATATAATTATATACTGTTACTTACCATTTCAAAATCTAGACGATTCATTCCTCTATAACTAGTGGTGTGAGGAATCTGAGCTCTCCTAAGTGCTCTGTACTTGTCACTGTTTGCCTAGAATATCCTCAAATTTCATCAATCAAATCTCCGAAGTAAACACTTAAAAACCAAATGCTTTGTATATTTCACCTTGAACACTGACGAAGTCCTACTCTTAACCCAAGCGCTCCAAACCTGAACAGATAGAATGTTGCTTGGTTTCAGAGCTGCTCTCTCTGTGGGACTTTTTGCATTTCGCAGTTGTGATACAAGCCTTGACTTTCCAGATCTCCACAAACAACCCATCTGTTTGAAGACTGAATCTTTTTGCCACTCTTCTTTCAAATCAAACCTCGCATGCAGTAGTGTATGCAAATGCCACACATTATAATCCTTACAAAGACATTATACAATAGACTTAAGCGTATATATATATACCTGAATTACCTCCCATAGTGTGTCCTTTATCTGCTTATCTAGATTCCTCCAATCATCAAGAAGTACAGTCACGTGTTCACGTACAAGGGGTCCAAGGAACGATGAAAGTGTTACTGATCCAGGACCTACATGTTCGCCAAGCTCAGTGAATGACAAAGAAACATTCTCTTGATGATCCTTGGCCACTTTATGCATCTTTGTGGGTCCTTTCTTGTTCTTTGGTTTTCCATCAGATGGCGATGCTTCTGCTCCTGAAATGCCATTCTCAGCTTCCATGTAAGCTTCTCTCGGCTGAGAAGGTTCTTGAGTAACTCCATTCTCAGCTTCCATGTCAGCTTCTCTCGACTGAGAAGGTTCTTGAGTAACTCCATTCTCAGCTTCTGTAGGCTGAGACTGTTCTTCAGCAATGCCATTCTCAGCTTCAGTAGAAGGATCTTCAGCAATGAAATTCTCATCCTCTTCAATTTCTACCTCTGGAACTTCATCACCATCACCATCCTCCTCATTAAATTCAGGAACTTCTTTCTGCATAACATCTTGAGAAACCTTTGTTCATTATTCGTCAGCACCTTTTTGCCTTATCTCAATATTTTCTTCTTCAATAACAACTTCTTTTCTCTTATTTAACTTACGGATTTTGGTTCTGACCGGATCAATGAATTCTGTTTCTGCTTCCAGACCTTGGGAACGTCTGCTTCTTCTAAAAATTCCTCCTCGTGTCTTCGGCCCCATGTTAATTTGTTCCTAAAAAAAATCACTACTTGGTTCTTACTGTTGATTGTAAAATGGAAGACCATACAGATCTGCTCAGATAATAAGCAATCAATTAATTTTCATGATGCATGCAAGTTAAAGACAAAGATAATGGAAAATCGAGACATGGATCGAAGAACAGGAGGGTTAATAGAAGACGAACCTGATATTGGAAGAAGACGATTCTGAAATTGATGATTCCGAAAGGGTCTCACAAAGAACACCTTGGGAGATCGAGAAAATGCAAACGAAGAACACCTTTGGTTTGGTCAAAGATATATCTTCCCCCAAAAAAAATTTTTTAGCTGGTTTTAATAAAAAAAATAAGCGGTCGAGGATACCATAACGATTATTTTTTCTCAGTGCTATAATATAAAGATCAAAATCCAAAAAAGATAGGTGCTTGCAAATGTCATTTTGCCGCTCCATATATGATAGCGTTTTAGTTAGAGAAACGCTATTATATTTCCATCCACCAAAATACAATAGCACAAACTTCTTTTTCGCTATCTTACATTGCTATTAAAACCCTTATTTCCTGTAGTGAGCCAAACTAGTACTCCAGCTAGTGTGAGCTGATCAGTGAGTGTTCAGCTACTGTACAAGTGAGTGCTCAGCTAGGGTTTAGCTGGTAACTCAGCTACTAAAGCTTGCCCAACTGATATTCACTTCGTCCAGCTAGTGTGAGCTGGTCAGTGACTGTCAGCTAGTGTTCTGTTGGTATTCAGCTGGTGTTGGGTATTAGCGAGTATTTAAGCTGATAACTCAGCTTCTACAGCTCATCCAGCTCATTTCCCTTTGACTATTACATGTGTCCAATCCCCTTGGTCAATTCCCGACCTGTTTGAATCACTTATGATAGTTTCCGACTATTCTTTCATCATATCTAGTTCACAATTTTTCCTTATGATATGAATCAAGACAGCCACGGTTTTAGTGAAATGTCTAGGCCTTATGTGAGGCTCCCAGATTACTTTACTCTTTTATCAAGACCTTGGGACGATTGCCGTGAGGTCTCTCGGCCAAATTGCTCATTCACTCATGCTAGACCCATCCATCCGATCCTTTCCAGGATCGGGGATGCTACATGTCTCCCCACTTAATAGGAATTTGTCCTTGAATTCGGTGGTGTTTATACCTTGTATCCTGACTAAGTTTCCTATTGTACTTAGTCTCATCTTGGACATGGAACGCAGTAGATTGGTTCTTCACAACCCAATCACTTGCTTCCTGCCTCATGATCATTCTCACTGATCAACTCTTTGGTCAGCAGTATATCTAGTCTCCCCCATTTGGAAGGACAATAACTTCTAATCGAAACCAAGTGGTAAATCCTTATTTAACTTAGTGAACCCGTCCGAGCTTCTCATGTTGTGGTCAAAATGTCCACAAAGTTCATATATCTTCTTTTAGTTAAATCTATCTTAGACTTCTTTCTTCATTGATCTATCATCCTTCCGTACTTGATCATATATTCCAGACCTTGGTCTCCTCTCAACTTGGTTATAACTTTCCGATTTTTCCTTATAAAACGTAATCGCGCATCTCATGATCCTAGTTCATCAATACTAGATCATACATCATAGTCAGATGACTAGATCAATCCCATTCTCTAAGCCGCTTGTTGCAGCACTAGAGTTCTAGAGGATTTATTCCCATCCCTAAGCCACTTGACGTACTAGTCAAGTCATAGCGGACCTGGTCAATCTTTTGGCTGCTCGCTTTACTGCGAGTCCTTACAAACTGCTCTCGACCTTTAGTCCTTCATGGACCATCATATACCATGATCAAGCTCTCGCCAAACTTTATCATTCCCTTAACCCAACCACAGCTTGTCCAGCTTGGTAATATTTAAATCTTAGTCCAGTATTGGACTTAATCACAAAGTGATCTTGGTCGTCTCATGAACTTGATCCAATTTTTAACCTAATCCTGGTCCATACTCGGACTCAATCAATTTACCATCCTCGGCTTACCCCAAACTTGATCGTCTTCCTCGATCATGTTCCATTTATGGACTTGATCATATTTTGGTCCTGGTCCAATCCGAGACTCGACTGTCTTACCCTGACCATAGGTCCATCTCCGACTGGTCTTCATGTGATCCTCATCTCTTCCTGGAATTGATCTTTTTTTTTATCCCAACCCTAGGTTAATCTCCGACTTGGTTGTACTGAAATCCTTGTTCCTCTTTGGACTTGATCGTCTGTTTCCTGACCCTAGTCCATTACCGGACTAGGTCAATGTACCAGACCCTGGTCCATTATTGGAGTCGGTCGTTCATATCTGGCCCTCGTCCATCCTTGACTCGGTCATTAAAGATTCTGGTCCCTTCTAACCACTGATATAGCCTATTTATTACCAGTGTTAGACCATGTTATGGCCTCTATTTAGGGACTGTTATGTGCGTCTAGACTATGTTTTGAGGTCTTTACAGGTCCAGGTCCGTTTTGGAGATATATGGAGATACTTGGAGCTTTTGGAGCATTTGGAGAGGAATAATCCGTAGCTGATCATTGAAGAGAATATAAGTACGAGATTACCATCGATCAGCCATACAACGTAGGCGTTGACCAATGTTAAATGACCAAGATCTATCGATGTTTCACATCTGCCATCGATCGATGTCCAGTTCGCAGACAGCCGAATTTCAAACCCAAGTTTGAGACATGACACAAGATTAGAAGATTGCCCTTGGACGAGTTTTGACGTAGACTTTAGGGTTTTATATTTATACTTTATGTATTGCACCAGAAAAGGGAGTGCAAGAGCTTGTTAGTATTAGGGGGCTAAGTGCTCGAAGTGTGCTTTGAAACCCCAATATTTCTGAGTAATTGTCAACTCGATTTAGGGTTTATAAATGGTACCGACGGATTAGCCAAACAATAGAATTTTTAAGGTCATTATTAAATCTATTAATAGAATTGTGTTTATTGCTTGTCGTCTAGAGTAGCTAACTAGAAACCTGATAATAGGATAGTTAGGCGCAAGCGAGAGCATGGTCTACTACCAAAATATATTCTGTTGATCGAATTAGGTCATATCGATTGACTCAAGAAACCATCGATCGACGCAGGATCATTGCCATCGACCGAAGGTCATTCTATGTCAACAAGCGAGAGCTGAGACATTGGACTTAGTCAATATATTAGGCGCGCATGAGAGAGCTGGTGTCTTTTACATTAGATTTTGAGTTCCATGATTATATACCTTTAACTTCTATCCACTATAATCCACTTGCCTGAAACCCTATATCTAGCATATTTCCATATTTACATTACTAGCATATTTTCATATTTGCATTACCATCATATTTCCATATTTGCATTATTAGCATATTTCCATATTGCATCTATACCTTCTGATATGGAATATCTCCTTGACTCGATTACTTTGCGACCAATATATATAGTTACCTAGCTTAGCCTTTAGAAATAAGAAATCTATTGTAAGCGATTGTTCTCTGTGGATACGATCCCTAAGTACTACACCCGATCTCTCTTGACAAGAGTATTATTATTTTTTGTGTTAGGATTAAGGGTTAATTTGACTACTGTTTGTTTAGGATATTTATACCCTATTAGAACATAAAAACACACCCTCGTCAAATTTGGCGCCGTTGCCGGGGAGAATTGATCGCCATTATATTTATTTTCTAGGACTTAGTCTAGGTTTGTTACTTTCAAGGTTACTTATTTTTCGTTTTCTTTGTTTTTCAGGTGCATGCAAAAGAGAACCAGGAGCAACAAATAACTAGACTTACTATTCTCTGACCCACAGCAACTCGAACGCACGATCCTCAAAGAAAGGCGACATGCATCAACCGACGGCATACCTTTAGCGTCGACCGATACATCTTTACGAACAGCATCAACCGGAATCAGAACTCAACTATCGACCGATACCATATCTCTAGCATCGACCGATATTGATCATATAGCATCGATCGACAGCAGCTTATCCGCATTGATCGATGACAACAGACAAGTTCAGATGGTTCTGCCTATAATTGTGGTTCAGAATGAGAATGGAGACTTGCATGACCTCAACGTTCATTTGCGTAATGTAGCAGGTCAAAGGAAAGATAATCAGGGGACTATAATCCATGATACAGAAGCAGAAGCTAATGCCCAAGCTACTAGAAGTACAAAAATTTCAAAGCCAACAAGGAGACCATGGATCGAATTTACGTTTGACAAAATACTAAGGGACATCAGAAGATGATTGTGGATTCCAATGACAAGTTACATTTCATGTACCTACACCTAAACGCAAAAATCGAAGATATCAACATCCGTGTGGAAAAGTTGGAAAATCAGATGACGCTTAAGAGTGAAACCCTTACGAAATACGAAGTTATTGTCAAAGAAGAAGCAGAGACTGGGCAGAAGTATCACGTCAATGTTGTGATCGATGATGATTTTTGGGTAGAAGTCAAGAAAGAGAAGCCACAGAAGAAAGGAAATTCGAGTTCGTTGATCAGACCACAAATGCATCGATCAACACAAGCTACTACGAATCGATCGACAGTTCTGTTAACTCGACGGAATCGGGATAGCTTCACGCGTCATTCAATGCAGAGGTCACACAATCGATCGATGGTACCCTGTGACAAAATGAGTTGATAGACAAAAGGTCCGGAATACAACAACTCCAGAGCAGAAGAGGGATCCATTAGGGCATATCATAGTCGATAAAGCTGCCAAGGATCATACAAGGAGAGAACCAATATTCACTCTAATGAAGAAAAGTGATCTTGGGATGTTTGTGGTGCCATGTCAGATCAAAAACCATGAATTTCCCAATGCCCTATGCGACACCGGATCATCAGGAGCATCATACCCAGAACTAAAGCAGAGAAGTTAAACCTCACAATAAAAACTTCCAATGATTCTTTCATCTTTGTGGACTGTTCTACAGTAGACTCATGAGGTATATGCAGAGATGTCCAACTGCGAATTCAAGATGTCCTAGTCCCGATAGATTTCTATGTGATGGACATCCAGATTAATTAGAACTCTTCCTTGTTACTGGGAAGAGCTTTCATGGCCACCGTAGGAGATACCTGTGATATGAAGACAAACAGGTTGTGCCTTTCCTTGATTGATCATAATATTTATTATGAAATCCATAAGAATAAACCTTCCCTCACGAAATTGTGTAATGATGCAGAGCTTGTGGCCACATGTTTCTGCGATTACAAGTGCAATGAAGAATTGGTAGATTGAGCATCGATCGACACCCAACCACTAGAATCGATAACAGCCTCGCACATCAGCAATCTATCGATACCCACCCTTCAACGTCGATCGAAACCAACACCCCAGAACCGATCGACACCCACCATGCTGATTATGATTACAACCCAGCCTACCTCGAATACGATGAAAACTACAGAGAAGAAGAGATGATCGAGTACCAAGGGCTTGCTATGGAAGAGGCTGGAGTTTTTCATGTTTGGCATGAACCGGGGAAATTGACATCGGTCGACGTCAACCTTACGCCATCGATCGATACTGAACACGAAGCAGAAACCAAACATGATTCAGCAGAAGAACACGACAAAGAAGCTGGTTATCTACAACCAAATGAGTTCGATATTATGAGAGATCCAGATGGTCACACAAGAGCTATGGATGGCAGAATTCTAAACGTCACGAAGGAGGATGTAGTAGATATACTGGCAATGGCCAATGGAGCTGGAAACCTTTTTTGGCACCGGTCTGATTATCGAGCATTGATTGACAGCAACCACATACCATCGATCGACACCAATTGGGCAGGCCAAGGATACAGTCAAGCCTACGAAGAGTATGACTCAGATTATGATGTGGATGAAGCTGGCTAAATAATGGAGGCGAGGGTAGGCAATCCAGCATCAACAATCGGCCTATCTTGGGCATCTAACGACTACAAACATAAACAAGAGCCTTCCCTTGGACCAGAAGAAACATAATCTGGTTATCTCTGACCCGATGATTTTGGAATTTTCAGAGATGTAGAAGGACGTGCACGAGGTCTTTATGGGGGAATTCTAACTCTACCAAAGAAAGATGTAGCAGACGCCCTTCTCATGGCTGAACGATCAGGAAATTTCTTTGGACAACCGCTACAGAAATCGATCGACGCACAGGTACCCAACACGGAGCAGAAGCACGCGACATTCAGTAGAGCATAGATTGAGGATATTGTGCATGCGATCTACCAAGCTCAAAAGATGTCAACGGATGAATTCTATATGAGGCTTGATGACATTTACTATCCTATAAAAAAATGCCTCCGGAATTTGACTATACACATGGATGAGATGAAGCAAGACATGGATACTTTTCAGAGACAGCATGCGAGTAGACCAGACGGAGTGACATCGATCGACGACAACCTTACGCCATCGATCGATACTAAGTTCAATATACAGAAGTTTTCAGTATTGAAAATCTAAAAAGAAGAATGCATTTACTAGAGGTTACTAAGGAGATCATAAAGAACAAGAAAATCAAAGGAGATGAGGCAATCAGAAACTTCTTTGGTACATGGTTTCAGAATAGCAACGAAGATGTAGCCTCTTGTTTTCCAAGTGTTGATCAGCCTCCTTTCTAGTCAGAGTATTCACAACGTCGAGCTTAAGACAATAACCAAGCGCTAAGTGGGAGGCAACCCACTGTTTAGTAATTTTTATTAGTTTTTATTCTTCATTTATTACTAATTTTGTATTTATTTATTTCAGATAAAAAAATCCGAGGATGACAATCTGCATAGAGCATCGACCAATACTTTATCACTGCCGATCGACGGAGTAAGCAACTCATCAATCGATAGGCACTTAACTGTGACGATCGACGGTCACCATCAGGGAGCAGGTGTACCAGTTTTTCCTTTTTACAATTGGTCCTTATGATTTATTTCTTCCTCAATCTCAGACTTTCTAACACTGACGATAGTGTTTTTTAAGTCTGGGGAAGGTATTACTGATATTATGTTTTATTTTGAGTTTTATAAGCAATAGGAACCTTACAAATTTAGCATCGATCGACACCCATATCCGACCATCGATCGATGCTCTCTTACAGAAAGAGGTATCGAGTTCTATACTTAAGCTAATTACTTATGTTTAATTTTTCTAACCAATCCGGGACGGATTACACTGGGACAATGTAATTTAAGTCTGGTGGAGGTTCGCTAATGCTATTTTATTGTTTTTGATTTTTATTTACTATCTATATAAGTTTTTCAAAAAGTCTTATTGAGTCAAGAAGCGAACTATGATCTAGATTTATCATTGACTAACCATGTTAACAGCACTATTCTTAGAAGGTTATTTTGCTTACTAGAGATACCAAAGTGGACCTTCCTGCCACTATATCACACTTGCTTAGAAAGTTTGAAGGAACCGAAGCTGATTTCCAACACTAATCCTAACATTATTTGCTTGCTTTGGGATTTGGTATACATTGGATCAGATTTCTTCTGCAAGTCTGGAAGGTAAAAGTATGTGTGCTTCTGATTCCCCTCTCTCTCCCCTTTAGAATAAAAAAGGAGTCAAACATGATTTGGTGGCTACAACCATTAAATCTTGATTCATATGATCCTAGAAAGAGATAAAAAGGTCAAAAAGAAGTGAACATGATCTGGTGGCAAAAACCATTAGAGCTTGATTCATTGAAGCCTATCCAAATATCTTAGTCAATTAAAAAAATAAAATGGTACCCTCAAAAGAAGGGAGACATTGACTGAGAAGAAGTGAGAAGAGAGAGAGGAAATGAATCAGAGAAGGCTTCCTGTGTGTTCAAATTCTTGCAGAGGTAAGAGTCCATGTGTTTGATCGATACTCCCAAGGTAAAGCGTGCACTTTTATCTTATGCAAAGAAATTTAATCAATATAGGGGTGATTCAGACTAGTATTTGTTAAGTTGTTGGTAGAATGAATTTAGTTGATATACTAGGATAGGGTATATAAAGTTTCTATGTGATTGGCTTGATAGGATGTGGTTGTAATAAAGCAAGGTTACAATTATACTAAAACAATATGTGAGTCTTCGCTTTTCAAATCATCTTTCACAGGCTTGTTTACTTGAGGACAAGCAAAAGTTTAAGTCTGGGGGAGTTGATATAGCCTATTTATTACCAGTTTTAGACCATGTTATGGACTCTATTTAGGGTATGTTATGTGTGTCTAAGCTATGTTTTGAGGTCATTGCAGGTCCAGGTACGTTTTGGAGATAAATGGAGATACTTGAAGCTTTTGGAGCATTTGGAGAGGAATAATCCGTACCGGATCATTGAAGAGAGTTGAAGTACGAGATCACCATCGATCGAAGATTCAACGTAGGCGTCGACCGATGTTACATGACCAAGATTGATCGATGTTGCACATTCACATCTGCCATCGATGATGTCCAGTTCGCAGACAGCCGTGTGTCAAAGCCAAGTTAGAGACATGACACAAGATTACAAGATTATCCTTGGACGAGTTTTGACATAGACTTTATGGTTTATACCTTATGCATTGTACCAGATTAAGTGTGCTTAGGGGCAAGAGTTTGTGTGTGTATGTGTATGTGTGTGTGCGCGCTAGTGTTTGCTAGTGTGTGTTAAATTTTCTAAGTGTGCTTTGAAAATCCAGTTTTTTATCTATGCATTTTATTCAGATTATTATTCTTACTTAAATTATGTCTTAGTAGTTATCAACTAGGTTTAGGGTTTATCAATGGTACAGATGAATTAGCCAAACAATAGAATTTTTAAGGTCATTATTAGATCTATTAATAGAATTTTGTTTATTGTTTGTGTTCTAGAGTACCCTGATAATAAGATAGTTAGGCGCAAGCGAGAGCATGGTCCCCTACCAGAATCTATTTTGTTGAGCTAGATTGCTAGAAACAAACGAGAGTTGATTTAGTCAATTTAGTGAACTTATCAAATTAGGTCATAACGATTGACTCAAGAAACCATCGATCAACGAAGGATCATTGCTATCGATCGAAGGTCATTCCGTTTCAACAAGAGAGCTGGTGTCTTTTACATTAGATTTTGAGTTCCATGATTAAATACCTTTAACTTCTATCCACTATAATCCACTTGCCTAAAACCCTAGATCTAGCATATTTCCATATTAACATTACTAGCATATTTCCATATTTGCATTACCAGCATATTTCCATATATGCATCATTAGCATATTTCCATATTGCATCTATACCTTCTAATAAGGAATATTTCTTTGACTTGATTACTTTGCTACCAATAGATATAGTTACCTAGCTTAGCCTTTAGAAATAAGAAATCTATTGTGTGCCACTGTTCACTATGGATTTGATCCCTAAGTACTGCACCTGATCTCTCTTGACAAGAGTATTATTGTTTTGTGTGTTATGATTAAGGGTTAATTTGACCGTTGTTTGTTTAGGATATTATTACCTTATTAGAACATAAAAACACACCCATGTCAAATTTGGCGCCGTTGCATGGGAACATTGATCCCCTTTAGATTTTTTTTCTAGCACGTAGTCTAGGTTTGTTATTTTCAAGGTTACTGATTTTTCTTTTTCTTTGTAATTCAGGTGCATTTAAAAGAGTACAAGGAGCAACAAAGGACAAGACTTACTGTTCTCTGACCCACAACAACTCGAACGCACAATCCGTATAGAAAGGCAACATGCATCGATCGACGGCATACCTTCAGCGTCGACCGATACATCTTTACGGACAGCATCAAACAGCATCAGAACTCAACCATCGACCGATACCAGATCTCTAGCATCAACAGATATTGATCATATAGCATCGATCGACAACACCTCACCTGCATCGATCGGCGATAGCAGACGAGTTCACATGGTGGCGCCTATAATTGTGGTTCAGAATGAGAATGGAGACTTGCATGACCTCAACCGTCATCTGCGTAATGCAGCAGGTCAAAGGATAGAAAATTAGGGGACTATAATCCCTGATACAGAAGCATAAGCTAATGCCGAAGCTACCAGAAGTACATAAATTTCAAAGCCAACCAGGAGACATGGATCGAATTTATTTTTGAGAAGATACTAAAGGAACATCAGAAGATGATTGTCGATTTCAATGAATTAGATTTCATGTACCTATACCTAAACACAAAATCGAAGATATCAGCATCCGTGTGGAAAAGTTGGAAAATCAGATGGCGCATAAGAGTGAAACCCTTACGAAAAATGAAGTCATTGTCAAAGAAGAAGAAGATATTGGGCAGAAGTATCATGTCAATGCTGTGATTGATGATGATTTTTGGGTAAAAGTAAAGAAAGAGAAGCCACAGAAGAAAGGAAATCCTAGATCGTTGATCAGACCACAAAAGCATCGATCGACAGGTCTTGTTAACTCGACGGAATCGGGGATAACTTCATGCGTCGTTCGAAGCAGAGGTCGCATAATCGATCGTTGGTACCATGTGACAAAACGAGTTAATAGACCAACTGTCCCGAATACTACAACTCCAGAGCATAAGAGGGATTCATAGCGCCTATCATAGTCGACAAAGCTGCCAAGGATCATACTAGGAGAGAACCAATATTCACTGTAAAGAAGAAAAGTGATCCTGGGATGTTTGTGGTGCCATGTCAGATCAAAAACCATGAATTTCCCAATGCCCTATGCGACACCGGATCATCAGTGAGCATCATACCCAGAGCTATAGCAGAGAAGTTAAACCTCAGAATAGAGACTTCCAACGATTCTTTCATCTTTGTGGACTGTTCTAGAGTAGACTCAGGAGGTATATGCAGAGATGTCCCACTGCGAATTCAAGATGTCATAGTCCCGATAGATTTCCATGTGATGGACATACAAATCAATTGGAACACTTCCTTGTTACTAGGAAGAGCTTTCATGGCCACCGTAGGAGCTACTTGTGATATGAAGACAAACAGGTTGTGCTTTTCCTTGATTGATAATAATATTTATTATGAAATCTACAAGTATAAACCTTCCCTCACGAAATTGTGTAGTGATGCAGAGCTTGTGGCCACATTTTTTTGTGATTACAAGTGCAATGAGGAATCCGTAGATGGAGAATCGATCGACACCCAACCCCTAGAATCGATCGAGAGTCTCGCACATCAGCAATCGATCGATACCCACCCTTCAGCATTGATCAACAACAACACCCTAGAACCGATCGACACCCACCATGCTGATTACGATTACAACCCAGCCTACCTCGAAGACGATGAAAACTACAGAGAAGAAGAGATGATTGAGTACCAAGGGTTTGCTATGGAAGAGGCTGGAGTTTTTCATGTTTCTCATGAACCGGGGAAATCGACATCGGTCTACGGAACCATACGCCATCGGTCGATACTTAACACAAAGCAGAAACCAAACATGATTCAGCAGAAGAACACGACAGAGAAGCTGGTTATCTACAACCAGATGAGTTCAGTATTATGAGATATTCAGATGGTGACAAAAGAGCTATGGATGGCAGAATTCTAAACATCATGAAGGATGATGTAGCAGATATACTTGCAAAGGCCAGTGGAGCTGGAAACCTTTTTGGGCACCGGTCTGATAGTAGAGCTTCGATCGACAACAACCACAGACCATCGTTCGACACTAATTGGGCATGCCAAGGATACAGTGAAGCCTACGAAGAGTATGACTCATATTATGATGAGAATGAAGCTGGCTGGATAATGGACGCGAGGGTAGGCAATCCAGCATGAACAATCGGCCTATCTTGGCCATCAAACGACATCAAACGTAAACTAGACCCTTTGCATGGACTAGAAGAAACAGAAGCTGGTTATCTCAGACCCGATGATTTTGGAATTTTCAGAAATGTAGAAGGACGTGCACGAGGTCTTTGTGGGAGAATTCTAACTCTACCAAGAAAGATGTAGCAGACGCCCTTCTCATGGCTGAACGATCAGGAAATTTCTTTGGACACCCGCAACAGCCATCGATTGACGCACTGGTACCAACATCGATCAACGCACTGGTACCAACATCGATTGACAACACGGAGTATAAGCAGGCAACATACAGCAAAGCAGAGATTGATGATATTGTGCATGCGATCTACCAAGCTCAGAAGATGTCAACGGATGAATTCTATATGAGGCTTGATGACGTTTACTATCCTATAGATAAATGCCACACGCATTTCACTACATGCATAGATGAGATGAAGCAAGACATGGATACTTTTCAGAGACAGCATGCGAGTAGACCGGATGGAGTGACATCGATCGACGGCAACCTTACGCCATAGATCGATACTAAGTTCAATAAACAGAAGTTCGCTGACATTGTTTTTTCTAAGTGCTTGATGAAAGAAGATGTTTCTTAGCAACTAGAGGAAATGTCAGACACTACAGCTGCCAGACTTAGAATGCTCCAGCGCACTAATAAAAATCTAAAAAGAAGAATGCATTCACTAGAGGTTACTAAGGAGATCATAAAGAACGAGAAAAGCAGAGGAGATGAGGCAATCAGAAACTTCATTGGTACATGGTTTCAGAAGAGCAACGAAGATGTAGCCACTTGTTTTCCAAGTGTTGATCAGCCTACTTTCTAGTCAGAGCATTCACAACGTCGAACTTAAAAATCAAACCAAGCGATGAGTGGGAGACAATCCACTATTTAGTAAGTTTTAATTAGTTTTTATTCTTCATTTATTACTAATTTTTGTATTTATTTATTTCAGATAAAAAAAATCATAGGAAGATAATCTGCATAGAGCATCGACCGACACTTGATCACCGCCGATCGACGGAGTAAGCAACGCATCGGTCTATAGGCACTTAGCTGTGTCGATCGACAGTCACCATCAACGACCAGTTGTATCAGTTTTTACTTGTTACAATTGGTCCTTATGATTTATTTCTTCCCCAATCTCAGACTGTATAATACTGACGATAATGTTGCTTAAGTCTAGGGGAGGTATTACAGATATTGTGTTTTATATTGAGTTTTATAAGCAATATCAACTTACAAGTTTTGCATCGATCGACACCCATATCTGACCATCGATCAACGCTCTCTTACATAAAGAGGTATCGAATTCTATACTTACTAATTACTTATGATTTATATTTTCTAACCAATCCAGGGCGGATTACACTGGGGACAGTGTAATTTAAGTCTGGGGGAAGTTTGCTAATGCCATTTTATTGTTTTTAGGTTTTATTTACTATCTATATAAGTTTTTAAAGTTTTATTGAGTCAAGAAGAGGACAATGATATAGATTTACTATTGACTAACCATGCTATAAGCACCATTCTTAGAAGGTTATTTGCAGAGATCAATAAAGATACCAAATTGAATCATCCTGCCACTATATCACACTTGCTGATTTCGAACACTAATCTTGATATTATTTGCTTGCTTTGGGATTTTGTAAACATTGGATCGGATTCCTTCTGCAAGTCTAGAAGGTAAACGCCTGTGTGCTTCTGATTCCCCTCTTTCTCCCCGTCAGAATAAAAAAGGAGTCGAACAGAATTTGGTGGCTACAACCATTAAAGCTTTATTATATGATCCTAGGAATAGATAAAAAAGGTCAAAAAGAAGTGAACAAGATCTGGTGGCAAAAACCATTACGGCTTGATTCATTGAAGCCTATCCAAATATCTCAGTCAATTAAAAAATGATACCCTCAAATGAAGGGAGACATTGACTGAGAAGAAGTGAGAAGAGAGAGAGGAAAGGAATGAGAGAAGGTTGACTGTGTGTTTAGATACTTGCAGAGGCAAGAGTCCATGTGTTCTTTGGTAAAGCCTGCACTTTTATTTTTTGCAAAGAAATGAAATTAGTAGAGTGGATTTGGTTGCTATACTAGGATCGGGTATATAAAGTTTCTCTGTGATTGGGTTGATAGGATGTGGTTGCAATAAAGCAAGGTGACAGTTATACTTAGACAATATGTGCGTCTTCGCTTTTCAAAACATCTTTCCCAGGCTTGTTTGTTTGAGGACAAGGAAAAGGTTAAGTTTGGGGGAGTTGATATAGCCTATTTATTACCAGTTTTAGACCATGTTATAAACTCTATTTAGGGTCTGTTATGTGTGTCTATGCTATGTTTTGAGGTCTTTACAGGTCAAGGTACGTTTTCGAGATATATGGAGATACTTGGAGCTTTTGGAGCATTTGGAGAGAAATATTCCGTAGCTGATCATTGAAGAGAATTGAAGTACGAGATTAGCATCGATTGACGATACAACATAGGCGTCGACCGATGTTAAATTACAAAGATCGATCGATGTTGCACATCTGCCATCGATCGATGTCCAGTTCGCAAACAACCGACTTTCAAGCCTAAGTTAGAGACATGACACAAGATTACAAGATTACCCGTGGACGAGTTTTGACCTAGACTTTAGGGTTTTATATTTATATTTTATGTGTTGCACAAGAAAAGGTGGTGCAAGAGCTTGTTAGTATTAGGGGGCTAAGTGTTTTAAGTGTGCTTTGAAACCCCAATATTTTACCTATGCACTTTATTCAGATTATAATTCTTACTTTAATTATGTCTGAATATTTGTCAACTAGGTTTAGAGTTTATCAATGGTACTGATAGATTAGCCAAACAATAGAATTGTTTAGGTCATTATTAGATCTATTAATAGAATTGTTGTTTATTGCTTGTGTTCTAAAGTAGCTAACTAGAACCCTTATAATTGGATAGTTAGGCGCAAGCGAGAGCATGGTCTACTACCAGAATTTCTTATGTTGAGCTAGGTTGCTAGAAACAAACGAGAGTTGATTTACTCAATCTAGGTAACTTATCCAATTAGGTCATAACGGTTGACTCAAGAAACCATCGATCGACGCAGGATCATTGCCATCGATCGAGGTCATTCCGTGTCAACAAGCGAAGATGAGACATTGGAATTAGTCAATAGATTAGGCGCACATGCAAGAGCTGGTGTCTTTTACATTAGATTTAGAGTTCCATGATTAAATACCTTTTAATTTCTATCCATTATAATCCACTTGGTTGAAACCCTAGATCTAGCATATTTCCATATTTACATTACTAGCATATTTTCATATTTGCATTATTAGCATATTTCCATATTGCATCTATACCTTCTAATAAGAAATATTTCCTTGACCCGATTACTTGGCTACCAATATATATAGTTACCTACTTTAGCCTTTAGAAATAAGAAATCTATTGTGTGTCAATGTTCCTTGTGGATTCGATTCCTAAGTACTACACCTCATCTCCCTTGACAAGAGTCTTATTGTTTTGTGTTTTAGGATTAAGGGTTAATTTGACATTTGTTTGTTTAGGATATTATTACTCTATTAGAACATTAAAACACACCCACGTCAACCAGATCGTGTTTTATATCGACTCTGGTCCATTACTGAACTTAGTCATGTTTCTACACTGGTATCATCCAACCACGTTATCTTTTACTTGATCTTACTCAGTCCCGACTAGATACCTCTTGGACTCAAGCATGTAAGTCAACCCCGGTCCCTTCCCTGGACTCAATTGCTTTACCAAGTATGATTTTATCCCTAGGTCACTTGTCGTACCTGACAAGCCTTAGATGATATCTCATGATGCCTAAGGTAAAGCCTACTCTTGGTCAAGTCCTAGTGGGATCACTTAGACGCTTAGTCCGCTCGCACCAACCTTGGTCGAGGCTTAGCGGACATGTCTTGATACCCCAAGTGTAGCCTACCTTATACCCACCATAATTTTCGAAGACATTTTTACAAATTATCTTCCCATGGACAATACCGCGGTTCATGACCACACCATAAAGAACGTACCATAACAACCTCCATGGGATTGCCAATCACTTTACTATTGTCCTTTTCATTAGGTAACTGAATGACTCGGATTTCGGTTTGGATCACACGTTTGGAAAAGGTCCCATACCATTCTCCAAATTTTAACCAAGAACGTCCCATACCGTTCACAAAAGCGTTTAATTATATACCTAAATCCCCGTCATAGTAGGATACCCAATATCATGCTCTTCCAATGAACATGTAGAACATTGACGTTGCTGTGTTTTATGTTCTAATATGGTAATAATACCCTAAATAAACAACTGTCAGAATAACCTTTAATCCTAACACAGAAAACAATAATAATCTTGTCAAGAGAGAACAGGTGTAGTATTTAGGGATCGAATCCACAGAGAACAATGGCACACAACAGACTTTTTATTTATAATGGCTAAGCTAGGTAACTATATATATTGGTAGCAAGTAATCAGGTCAAGGAAATATTCCTTATTAGAAGGTATAGATGCAATATGGAAATATGCTAGTAATGTAAATATGGAAATATACTAATAATGTAAATATGGAAATATGCTAGTAATATAAATATTAAAATATGCTAGATCTAGGGTTTCAGGCAAGTGGATTATAGTGGATAGAAGTTAAAGGTATTTAATCATGGAACTCAAAATCTAATGTAAAAGACACCAGCTCTCGCATGCACACCTAATCTATTGACCAAGTCCAATGTGTCAGCTCTCGCTTGTTGACACGGAATGACCGTCGATCGATGGCAATGATCCTGCGTCGATCGATGGTTTCTTGAGTCAAGCGTTATGACCTTATTCTATAAGTTCACTAGATTGACTAAATCAACTCTCGTTTGTTTCTAGAAACCTAGCTCAACAAAATAGATTCTGGTAGTAGACCATGCTCTCGCTTGCGCCTAAATATCCTATTATCAGGGTACTAGTTAGCTACTCTAGAAGACAAGCAATAAACAAAATTCTATTAATAGATCTAATAATGACCTTAACAATTCTATTGTTTGGCTAATCCATCAGTACCATTGATAAACCCTAAACCTAGTTGATAACTACTCAGACATAATTGAAGATGGAATAACAATCTGAATAAAATGCATAGATAAAAAACGGGGTTTTAAGGCCCACTTAGAACACTTAACATACACTAGCAAACACTAGCGCGCACACACACACACACACAAACTCTTGCCCCCCAAGCACACTTAATCTGGTGCAATGCATAAAGTATAAATATAAAACCCTAAAGTCTAGGTCAAAACTCGTCCAAGGGTAATCTTGTAATCATGTGTCATGTCTCTAACTTTGGCTTGAGAGTCGGCTGTCTGCGAACTGGATATCGATCGATGGCAGATGTGCAACATCGATCGATCATGGTCATGTAACATCGGTTGACACCTACGTTGTATCGTCGATCGATGGTAATCTCGTACTTGAATTCTCTTCAATGATCAGCTACAGATTATTCCTCTCCAAATGCTCCAAACGCTCCAAGTATCTCCATATATCTCCAAAACGAACCTGGACCTGTCAAGACCTCAAAACATAGCCTAGACACACATAACAGAACCTAAATAGAGTCCATAACGTGGTCTAAAACTGGTAATAAGTAGGCTATATCAACTTCCCCAGACTTAACATTTTGCTTGTCCTCAAGCAAACAAGCCTGTGAAAGATGTTTTGAAAAGCGAAGACTCAAATATTGTCTAAGTTTAACTGTCACCTTGCTTTATTGCAACCACATCCTATCAAGCCAATCACAGAGAAACTTTATATTCCCTATCCTAGTATAGCAACCAAATCCGTTCTACCAACAACTTAGCAAATACTAGTCTGACTCGCCTCTCTAATTATTTCATTTCTTAGCATAAAATAAAAGTGCAAGCTTTACCTTGGGAGTATCGATCAAGGGACACATGGACTCTTACCTATGCAAGTATCTGAGCACACATGCAGCCTTCTCTGATTTCTTTCCTCTCTCTTTTCTCAATTCTTCTTAGTCAATGTTTCCCTTCTTTTAAAGGTATCAATTTATTTATTTTATTTTACTGAGATATCTGGATAGGCTTCCATGAATCAAGCCCTAATGGTTTTTGCCACCAGATCATGTTCACTTCTTTTTGACCTTTTTATCCCTTTCTAGGATCATATGAATCAAGCTTTAATGGTTTTAGCCACCAAATGTTGTTCGACTCCTTTTTTATTCTTAAGGGGAGAGAGAGGGGAATCAGAAGCACACAAACTTTTATCTTCCAGATTTGCAGAAGGAATCCGATCCAATGTATACCAAATCCCAAAGCAAGCAAATAATGTCAAGATTAGTGTTGGAAATCAGCTTCAGTTCCTCCAAACTTTCTAAGAAAGTGTGATATAGTGGCAGGATGATCCACTTTGGAAACCCGCACACAAAGTCCATCGTGATCATATCCCATTTCCACTCATGCATTGGTAAACTCTACAATAAGCCACTCAGAACCTGATGTTCTGCTTTCACCAACTGACATGTCGGGCACTTGGCAACCAATTCTTCTACATCCTTTTTCATCCCTAGCCAATGGTAGTACCGCTTAAGGTCATGGTACATCTTCGTCGCTCCCGGATGTATGGAGAACTTAGATTGGTGTGCTTCCTTCAGTATCCTCTCTCTTAACTTCTTGTCGTTTTGGACACATACTTGTCCGTGGAAGATGATCGTCTCGTTACTGGTCTTCCAATACCCGCACAACACCATCTTCGATCATCTTAATCAGTGTTTCATCTTCCCCTTAAGCCAATATTATTTGGGTCATTAGGTCAGCTTGATTCACCGCTTCCTTGCCTAGAAAAATGGACTCGTCAGACAACACATTAATGCGAAGCATCCCCAGCATTGAAATCAACCCTCCCATCTCCTTCTCAGCCGAGAAACTCGCATTTCGGCGACTCAGTACATCATCTACTTCGTTACCCTTCCCTGGGTGATAAGCTATCTCTAATCATAGTCTCCCACCATCTCCATCCATCTTCTATGTCTTAGATTCAACTCCGGTTGAGTGAAGATGTACTTATGGCTCTTATGGTCCGTAAACACATGGACCTTTTCCCCAAAAGGTAAGACCGCCAAATCTTGAGTGAAAACACCACCACAGCCATCGCCAAATCATGAGTGGGAGAATTCTCCTTGTGTTTCCTCAACTTTCGAGACGCATAAGCAATCACACGTTCTTCTTGCATTAAGACACAACCTAGTCCATATTTGATGCGTTTGTGAAAAAAAAACATACGCCACTTGTGGCTGAAGAAGTACTTGAACCGGTGTACTCATTAATCGATCCTTCAAGCTCGTAAAACTCTCATCGCATTCTGCAGTCCACTCGTAATTCACATCTTTGCCTGTCAGCTGAGTCAATGGCTTAGCTATGCTTGAAAAGCCCTTCAAGAACCGACTGATACGTCCTAGGATTGGACAGGATCACTCAAACGGTTCTGAGACGGATATGATCTCGCAATGGAGAAATGGTGGATCGATGGGTGACACAAGAGGGGCGGAATCATTCTTGATACAACTACAGATTCGATGTTACTTGATGTGATGCACAAGTCCAACAATCAAATGGTTTGTTTTCTAGGCGATAACCTCACCAAGAACAAAAACTTCTAGACAAAGAACTAAGAGAGATAAACACAAAATGAAAGAAGAAAATCAAATGATGTTATTGCTGGAAAGGAGATACATATTTATAGTAGCAAGCATGTGAAGAGACTAAGTAACTTTGCGGAAAATCACACCTAGGAAACTACAACAAAGACTAAGACTAGTCAAAATGACTCTTCGGTTCTTGGTCTTGGTCGATATGACCCTTTGTCTACCGTCCAGTTTCGTCCGAACCCACCCTGGTCAACAGATGTCCCTTCGCCTACTTTTGTCCAGGTTCATCGAACCTTGCTGTGATGATCGGGTCCTTCACGGTCAGGAGCAGGACACACTGTGGGTTGTCCGTGTGGGTGATCGATTAACTTTCAAGAACGGAACTCCACTTTAGTCGACCCAAATCTTCAGAGAGCTTAATTATCCTTGCCTTAGAGAGATTAGAATCATCGATCATCAAGGAATCATCAATCTGGTCGGAAAAGTGATGTTTATGACCATCGGGGCATGTGGTACGAACCAAACAGGCCAGAAGTGAAGTGTTGTGACGTAAGTCAAGTTCTTCTCGGTGATCTTGAGTTTTGGTTCGACTGTTGGTCTTAGATTGTCGAATGGGTCGGGAAAGGATGGCTGAAGGTTAATCAATCCAGTCTTAGGTCGTGGTTCCATCCTTAAGTCATTTCCGGGTGAACACGGGTCGATTATGTACACGGCTCGGTCAGTGTGCACGTCTTGGTCAGTCTGTCTGGTCCGGTCGGATGGATGAACCTCAGTTGAGGTATTCCGATCTTCCTGAACCACATCCGGTGCTGGCTCCATGTACTGGGGTACATCATTCCCTTCCTCTTCAAAAGGATTTGTCAACAAATCTTGATCATCTGCACGAAAAAAAAGAAAGATCAGAAACATTAAAACTCGAAGAAATATCGTACTTACCTTGAAGATCAAGCTGATAGGCATTGTCATGGATTTTCTTGATGAACTGAAAGGGACCATCGACTCTAGGCATGAGTTTAGACTTTCTTTCTTCAGGGAACCGTTCCTTCCTCAAAGGTGACCTTGGTCCGTTTCTTATTTGCCTTCCTTTCATAAATTTTTGTTTTGGCTTCAATGTTGGCTCGAACCTTCTCATGCAACTTCTGAATGGTCTCAGCCTTCTTTTCCCATCTGTACTAATTCTTTCACTCAAAGGCAAAGGAAAAATATCAAGTGGAGACATAGGGTTGAAACCATAAACAATCTCAAATGGAGAAAACTTAGTAGCAGAATGCACATAATGATTATATCCAAACTCGACATTAGGCAAACATTCTTCCCAAAGTCTAAGATTCTTTTTAATCAATGACCTAAGCAATGAAGATAAGGTCCGGTTTACAACCTCAGTTTGAGGATGACAAGTGGTGGAAGACAACAGCTTCGTAACTTAGACCACAATGTCTTCCAAAAATAGCTAAGGAACTTAGCATCTCTATCATAAACAATGGTTCTAGGCATTCCGTGCAACCTAACAATTTCTCTAAAGAATAAATCAGCAATATGCACAGCATCATCAGTCTTATGAAAAGGTATGAAATGAGCCATCTTAGAGAACCTATCAACCACAACAAAGATAGAATCTCGGCCAGATCTAGACCTAGGCAATCGAAGCACAAAATCCATAGAAATATCAACACAAGGATGAGATGGAATGGGTAGGGCCGAGTACAAACCTTGGTTAAGTGCCTTAGACTTTGCTTTTTTACACACAACACATCGGCCACAGATCCGTTCCACATCCTTCATCAAGCTTGGCCAAAAGAAATGCTCACTAAAGACCTTGTGTGTCTTCTTGACTCTGAAATGTCTCATAAGGCCTCCTCCATGTGCTGCCCTGAGAAACAACTCTCTCAAAGACATTGGGGCACACACAAGCGGTTATCAAAGAATAAAATCCAGAACTTTGATAATACTTTCCGTAAGCAACCTTGGAACATTTTCTAAAATTCTCTTTGAAATCCAGATCAGTTGCATACAAGTCTTTATTAAATTCAAAACCGAGCAACTTGGTTTCAAGACCTGAGAGAAGTACATACCTCCGAGACAAGGCATCAGAAACTACATTTTCCTTACCTTGCTTGTACTTGATGACGTAAGGAAATGTCTCAATGAACTCGAACCAACGGGCATGTCTTTTGTTCAGCTTCTGCTGGCCCTTAAGGTGTTTCAGGGACTGATGATCGGTGTGAATCACGAATTCCTTTGGGTTCTCATCTGGAAAAATATCAGAGTAATCCTGCAAGACCTCTATCAAATCACTCGGAACGTCCGGTGCAAGGTTAGAAGAAGAAGCCATTAGAGATTCCTTGTAAACAAACAAAAGAAATGGCTGTTGAGAGTAAAGTGACTTCCTGACCTGACTTTCTTTGATAAAGAAATTGGAATTCTTACGAGAAGTCTCTGGTTCATCCGGTTTGAGTTCCTTGTCTCGACCCTTCTTGAGTTGGATCTGATCTTGGTGAATCTCCAAAGGAGTCAAGGGCACCATTGTGATCCTTTTCCGTTATGATCAAAGGAATGCCGGTTTGTGTATCCATCATGCACCGCCTTCTTGTCGAACGGCCATGGTCGACCCAAAAGAATGTGAGAAGCGTCCATGGGAAGGACATTGCAAAGGACCTCGTCCTTATATTGTCCGATGGTAAGAGGGACCGTGACTTGTTCCTTCACATATTGCTCACCAGCCTCGTTGAGCCATTCCAATCTGAAAGGTCAAGAAAGAGGCCTGGTCACAAACCCAAGTTTCCTAACAAGAGTATCACTAGCAACATTATTGCAACTTCCACCATCAATAATCAAAGAACAAACTTTATCTGAAATCAAACATCTAGAGTGAAAAAGATTCTCCCTTTGTTCTCGTTCGTTGGTTTTGGGTTGTACACCAAGGTTCTCCTAGTGACAAGTAGTGGACCGTGAGCTGGATAGTAGAGGTGGTCGGATTCCTCACCAAAGTTCGGGACAGAGTCATCGTCTAGGTAGTCATCAAAGATCGAACCAAGATGATTGTCATAGACTGGTACGAGATCATCGTCTGTGGGCTCGTGCTCTTCAAAGATTGGACCGGTTGAATTGTCCAAGGGTCTCCTAGTAACTAGAAGTGTCCTTGATGTGGGTAATCAAATGGTTCTTCGTCCTCATCATAGACTAGACCGAGATCTTCCTTATCCTCCTTGTCGTCCTCGGACTCTACGTCTAAATTTTCCATGATAATCATCACCTTTTGGTTTGGACAACGGTTGGCATAATGCCCAAGTCCGTGACATCTAAAGCATTGAATATCTCTTGTCCGTTTAGGAGGTCCTTCAGTCTTTTATCTATCAACACGAGCAGGGACATTAGTCTTAAAAGCTGTATTTGTTGAGGCCGGAGACTTACCCTTGTCTTGGTAGTTTGGTTTGGAAGCATAGGTCGGTTTTGGAGCATATGATGGTTTGGAAAGACCCCTCCTCTTGGCTTGCTGCTAAATCAAGATGGCTTTGTGTAGCATCTGTTCCAAACATTCGTACTCTTGAAGCTCCATTTGGTCTTGAATATCACGGTTGAGTCCGGCAAGAAATGTCGCCATAGTGGCATCCAAAGACTCATCCACATCAGCCTTAATCATTAGTGTTTCCATTGCTTGGAAGTAATCCGCAACTGATTTGGTTCCTTGCAGCAAGCGCTAACCCTTTGGTGGAGGTCACGATGGTAGTGTTCCAGAACAACTCGTTTCCTCATCAAGGCAGTGAGCTCATCCCATGAAGCTATAGGTCCTCCACCTGTTCTCCTCCTGTGAGTCAACACTTGATCATACCAGCTAATAGCATAACCAATAAATTCAGTTGCAGCCAACCTAACCTTTTTAAGTTCTGAGAAATTTTTACAATCAAAAACGAGTTCAGTTTTTCTTTCCCATTCTAAAAATGCATCAGGATCGTTTTTGCCTTCAAAGGTTGGAATCTTCAGTTTCAAACCACCTAAACCATCATCAACTTGTTCAATTCTCCTAGCAAAAGGATTGATGGATCAATCATCTAGGAATTCCTCCTCGCCATCATCATCAGATCGGATGGTGTCTAGGGTGACCTCTTCTTGTTTCGGCTCTGGAATGAGTTGGTTGAAGAACCTGCATCTCATCAAGACGTTGATGAATCTGCTCTAAACCTATGTTCAAAAGGTTAGAAAAAGTATCATTTAGAGCTCTCATTTGCAAATTTGACAAGCCGGCCATAGAATTTCCGGTTCGGTTCCTTTCATCTTCACTCTCCATGGTTCCTGAAATTGCTAAACACAAAATATTAGCACAATTAAATATATAGACAAAGAACTAAGAGAGATAAATTCAAATTGAAAGAAGAAAATCGAATGATCTTATTGTTGGAAAGGAGATACATATTTATAGTAGCAGGCATGTGAATAGACTAAGTCACTTTGCGGAAAATCACACCTAGGAAATTACAACAAAGACTAAGACTAGTCAAAATGACTCTTCGGTTCTTGGTCTTGGTCGATATGACCCTTTGTCTACCGTCCAGGTTTGTCCGAACCCACCCTGGTCAACAGATGTCCCTTCGCCTACTTTTTTCCAGGTTCATCGAACCTTGCTGTGATGATCGGGTCCTTCACGGTCAGGAGCAGGACACACTGTGGGTTGTCTGTGTGGGTGATCGATGAACTTTCATGAATGGAACTCCACTTTAGTCGACCCAAATCTTCAGAGCGCTTAAGAATCCTTGCCTTAGAGTTATTAGAATCATTGATCATCAAGGAATCATCAATCTGGTCGGAAAAGTGATGTTCATGACCATCGGGGCATGTGGTACGAACCAAACAGGCCAGAAGTGAAGTGTTGTGACCTAAGTCAAGTTCTTCTAGGTGATCTTGAGTTTTGGCTTGACTGTTGTTCTTAGATTGTCGAATGGTTCGGGAAAGGATAGCTGAAGGTCGATCAATCCGGTCATAAGGTCGTGGTTCCATCCTTAAGTCATTTCCGGGTGAACACGGGTCGATTCGGTACATGGCTCGGTCAGTGTACACGTCTTGGTCAGTCCGTCTGGTCCGGTCGGATGGGTGAACCTCAGTTGAGGTATTCTGATCTTCCTGAACCGCATCCGTTGCTGGCTCCATGTACTGGGGTGCATAACCGACGATAGTAACCCGCTAGCCCGAAGAAACTTCTGATTATTGTGGGCGTTCCCGGCCTAGGACAATTTGCGATGGCTACAACCTTTTCGGGATCCGCTGCAACTCCTTCTTCGGAGACCACATGGCCTAAGAACCCAATCTTCCTTTGTAAAAAACTGCACTTGCTTAGCTTAGAAAACAGCTTATGCTCCCTCAGTTTCTCCATCACCAACCTGAGATGTCCCTCGTGTTGCTCTGGACTTTTCGAGAACACCAAAATGTCATCAATAAAGATGATTACGAACTCATCCAAGAACTTATGGAACACTCTATTCATCAGCTCCATAAATGGTGCTGGGGCATTTGACAACCCAAATGTCATAACCACGAATTCGAAGTGGCCATACCTTGTCCTGAATGCGGTCTTTCTAATGTCTCCATATGAAATAAGGATTTGATGATAACTCGATGCCAAGTCAATCTTAGAGAACCACGATGCTCCCTTGAGCTGATCCAATAACTCATCGATTCGATGTAAATGTTACTTATTCTTTATTATCAGTTGGTTCAGCCCTCGATAATCAATGTACAATCGAAAACTACCATCCTTCTTTTTGAAAAACAATACCGGTGCAACCCACGGTGAGCTGCTCCGCCTAATGAAACCCTTCTCGATCAATCCCTCCAGTTGCTTTTTCAACTCAGCCATTTCTGTTGGAGCCGTACGGTAAGGGGATTTTGAAATAGGAGCAGTTCCAGGCTCCAACTCTATCATAAATGGTTTGTCTTGCGTTGGAGGTAATCCGGTGAGATTTTCGAACACATCTTCAGATTCTTGAACCACCGGAATCTCACCCAACAACACTTCCCGATCCGCACCAGAAAAGGTGATTGTTCCTATGAACGAATCACATCCTTTCTCGACCATCCGTTCTGCTCTTAATGCCGATATTACCGGAATTCCAGTCTCCTTCTTCTTCCCTTGAAACACCATATTCCCTTCTTTCCGAGTAAAGTTCACTCGACATTTCTCACATTCAAACTTGGCTCGATAGTGTGCTAACCAGTCCATTCCAAGAATTGCTTCATACCCCTTGATTGGTAACACGATTAGATCGCCAGGCATGTCCACATAGCCTACTACAACTGACATATCTCAGTAAATAGCATGCAACCTCAGCATCGCACCACCCGCTGCGTGAACCATCATGATGCTTTCTTCGAGACCGTTATTAGACGCCCAATGTGCAACCACTTCTGGACGCACAAATGAATGCGACACCCCGGAGTCAAACAATGTGTGGGTTTCAGTTCCCACAACACTAACAATTCACAACCATTCACGCATCCCATATGCTAAGCATTCCATTCAAACAATGACTAGAGATTGACCTGCGCACCCCCGCAGATATTTTTTTTACATTTTTATACATTGATATTTGTTTTTCATAATTAGTATTATATGTTTTAGATTTGTCGTAATATAACTAATTGTATTCAAAAAAGCTGAACTGAATCGTGTAATATGGTTATTTTTGGTACAAATATCCTAACTCGTTTCCAATACATTTGTTATTTAGATATTTTTAGGTTCCTATACAACAGAACAAAATTCTTCCAGACCGAGAAGGACCCAAATCAAAACTCAGACATAAATTTATAATATTTAAGTGAGACCTAAATTCAAAACACAACAAAACACGGTACATGAGATAAACAACCCGTACCTAAATGGATATGCAATGTTCTTTTTTATTTTTATTTTTTTGACACATGATAGACAATGATCATGTTTGGAAAAATTAAGTGAAATAGAAAGAGTTTTTTTTTATTTAGTAAAATAATTATATAGAGTGAAATATTAAGTGACATAAATATAATACATTTTCTTTATTTTGATATACGTTATTATTTTATTCACAAAAAAAATTTGAATTATGTTTTTGGCCAAGTAATTTTCAACCAATTGAAATTAAAATAAATAAACAAAAAATTAGTACAACAAACTAAACCAAACGTTTAATCATATAAAAAATCCAGTTATTTTACATTTTTGATTTTATAAATGAAACAAAATTAATATTGATTAACTGATAAATAAAATTCTCCACTATTATTATACTCGAATGACCGAACTTTACTTAATTGGCTACACGGTCCGTCGATACCTTGCTTATACTCTGATCGTTTTATTATTAGTTATCGCCATTTAGTCTTAGTTAATAATACTTAGTTAGCAAGGACAATTCGATATTAGAGAAATATCGTGTTCTTATTCTATTCTTGACGAATTCAAGTGTTCCAACACTTAGAACTATTTTTCTCTCTTACAAAGAAATCACCTCGATCTTATTCTTTAATAAATAAAAATCCTTCGGGAGCAGGTCGTTACAGAAGGCCCGATCTCACTTACTCTGATACATATCCTCTTCTTAGCTGTCTTGGATTTGTACAAGCACTTTTACTACCCTTCGGCGCAACGATGGGAGTGGCACTAAGGGCACGTAACCCCAAGACAATTTCTCTATTGGCCGGAGGAGGAGGCATTGGCTCAGAAGCTTGTTCAGTATCGGTAACAGAAATCGGAGTCGTAGATGAACCGGTCGGCTGCGCCGAAACCTCTGTCGTAGTTTCTCCACCTTGAGGAACGATCGGAGAGGAATATGGAAACCCGAAAACGGGGCTCAACGCAACAGTCGAGACGGAGTGGTGTGTCGGATCAATATGGAAAGATCTCCCTGCCTCAGCATCATGGCGAGTCAGCTCCTCCCGTAAAGCGAGATACTTAGCCACACGAGTTGGAATGCCACAAGAGAAGGAGAGTTCGACAAACTCGCGTGAAGGGCAGCTCCCATCCCAGACGTGTTGCTTCTTTGCTCATCGTGAGAGGAAGTCATCTTGATTCAAAAAAGCTCTCAAAAAAGGAAAAAGGAAAAGTTAGAATTGTGGAATGAATGAGGACCAAAGGTCCTATACTTATAGATTTTTTTTTCAAAAAATAAATTAATCGACAAAATATTGCGATTATTCCGAAAAAAATTACTGCCCGTAGATTCTAATTAAACGCACATCTCTCACTCGTAAGAATACCACTTGAAAATTAGGAGCTTGGGGGCTAACTATTAAGGTCAAAAACGGTAATCTTGAAATCAATGTCAAGGATTTCTAAGACTATCCCCGAAGGAAACTCATTCCGAACAACATACAAAATAAGTGTCGGGACAACCAAGAACCGTGCACACTGTCTAGTCTCCCATGGATGACTAGACACTCACCAAAGTCTAATCCCCCATGGGCGACTAGAAACTCACCAATTTCCAATCTCCCATGGGCGACTAAACAACACCATCTTCATCATAGTCTCCATCATATATTTTCAAAGTTTCCGTTAAATTTTTAAGTTAAACTTGTTTTTTCGCCAAAACTTTAAGTCAATCGTGTAAACATTCTACGGTTAACATAAACACCAAAATTTTCTAGATTACATGATTGGTTTATTATTTTTCATAACAAACTTTGTATAAATGTATTAGGGAAGATTTCTCCAAAAAAAATCATAAAAATTGATAAAACTTCAAAACAGCCTGAAAGGGTCTAAAACGTGATAAAAGCCCACTTACGATTTTAGACGAGAGTAAACCCGATTGCAATGTGGTCTATCAGATTTATGCAAAGGATAAAAAGAAAAAAGATAATTGTAAAGTCTCAGGATAATTATGGAAAATCAAGAAGATAAGGAAGACTTCTGCGAAAGATAAATTCGAATTTGGGGTAGAAAAGGAAAGGCAACCGACTTTGGAGACCTATATAAAGAAGAGCAAGGGGATCCAAAATTTTGGTTTTTAGGGAAGTTATTGCTAGCTTTAGGAGAACTTAGGATCTAGGTGGCTAGACTAGCGAGTTTTGATACTTAGAACGGTTTGTTGTTTTGTTTCTTCTGTTCTCCACTGTTGACGAATTTTCGTCCATCTTTTTTTTTGTGAATCTCTGTAAATTTTCTTCGTCTTTACCAATAAAACACCTCTGTGCAATCTCTTTCAATATCTTGTTATTATCTCTTTTTTTTTTGTATTCGTGTGTTTACGCAGGGAATCCGGGACCTTAAGGAAAGTTAAGGTTTCCTGACTTTCCTCCGTTCATTAAAATCGACAGTGCGAATGTCGGTTCCCACATACCGCCACATCCTAAAAAATTTACAGGAATAACTTTCATAAAATTAAGCTCGAGAAAATTTCATGAAATGACTTTCGAAAAATTTAACTCGATGAAATTTTACAAAACAATTTTTCATAAAATTAATCACGATAATATTTCACAAAACGATTTTTATGGATAAATTTCGTAAAATAAGTTTGATAGCATTTTACGAAATGACTTATAAAAAAATAAACTCGGCAAAATTTTAGGAAACGACTTTCGAAAAATTAAACTCAAAAATATTTAAAAAAAAAACTTTCGTAAAATTAAACTTGAAAATATTTAAAAAAAAACAACTTTCGTAAAGGTAAACTCGACAATATTTTACGAAACATCATTCGTAAAGTTAAACAAGATAGTATTTCATGATACGACATTGGCAGAAATTTGACAATATTTACGAAACGGATTCCGTAAATAAAACTCAAAATAATTAGACAACCTTTGGAAAATCTAACAATGATCATACAAAAAGACTATCGGAGCAGGAAAGAGACGGAGCAAAAAATGAGTAGTGAACTTCACCCATCAGCCTCTCTCTCAATGGTCTCACCGTCCTCTCTCTTCTGCCTTATCACCCTTGACCTCTCAACAAAGTCTCATTGGCCAAAGAGCTTCATGATCGCCCTTGGCATCTCCTGATTACCCTTAGCTATTATTAAACGCCAAAATTCTTTTGACGAGATGCTTATTAACATGGTGGTGTTTACTTTTCTAGCAGGGTATAAATATCTTAAACAATTGACTATCAAATTAACCCTTAATCCTAACACACAAAACAATTCTCTTGCCAAGAGACATCAGGTGTAGTAATTAGGGATCGAATCCACAGAGAAAAATGTCAAACAATAGATTTCTTATTCCTAAGGTTAATCTAGGTGATTATATATATATATTGGTAACAAGTAATCAGTCTAAGAAAATGTTCCTTATTATAGAGTGTATATGCAATATGGCAATATGCTAATAATGTAAATATGGAAATATGCTTAATAATGTAAATATGGAAAAAATGCTACTAAACTAACTAGATGTAAATGTAAATATGCTAGATCTAGGGTTTCGGGTATGTGGATTATAGAGGATAGAAGCTAAGGGTATTAATCATAGAACTCGATATCTAATGTAAAAGACGACTAGCTCTCGCTGCTAGTATGATCTATTGACTAAGTACAATGTCTCAGCTCTCGCTTGTTGACACGGAATGACCGTCGATCGATGGCAATGACCCTGCGTCGATCGATGGTTTCTTGAGTCAAGCTTTATGACCTAATTCGATAAGTTCACTAGATTAACTAAATCAACACTCGTTTGTTTCTAGCAACCAAGCTCAACAGGATTAATTCCGGTAGTAGACAATGCTCTCGTTTCATCTAACTATCCTATGATCAGGGTTCTAGTTAGCTAATCTAGAACACAAGAAATAAATACAATTCTATTGATAGATCTAATAATAACCCTAGCAATTGTATTGTTTGGCAAATCAATCAATACCATTAATAAACCCTAAACTAGTTGATAACTACTCATACATAATCAAAGTAAGAATAATAATCTGAATATAATGCATAGATAAAACATTGGGGTTCCAATACAAATCTCCCTACGGAGTTATGAATCTTCTCCCTAAATAGAAGACTAAAGAACCTAGCACCGTACGTCTCCGTACGCATGTGATATACTATGGAATTTACATATTTTACCTATGATATATATATAGTATATTAGAGTCTTTTAGATGCATTTGGTATTGTTTTAGAGTATTTACAGGTCTAGATACTTATTGGAAGAAATTGGAGCTTTTGGACTATTTTGGAGCAATTAGGATTGTTTAGCAAAAACTCAGAATCGGATCCAGATTTATGAATGGACCATCGATCGACGTCACACACTTTCGTTGATAGACGGTGAAGTCGGCAGAAAGATTGAAAAATTACAAGTTTTACCCAGAAGTTTCATTAATTGCAAGACCAGTCCCTGGCCGAAATTTAGACTATTTATTAGAGTTTTCTATCTTTGTTAAACCCTAAGCTGAAAGAGCCCTAAGAAGCCATTAGGACCAGAAGCTGAGTAGCCTCAAAAAGTTACACCAGATTTTTAGAGTTAGAACACATTGATACTTCTATTGGAGAGAAAGATATGATCATCATTACAGAGAAGATCTTGAACTCCTTATCTTTTTACTCAGTTTATTCTATGTAATTTATTCAGAATTTATTCATGTTCTTTATTGCTATGTCTGAGTAGTTCTATATTAGATTTAGGGTTATTCAATGTATTGCTGATTTTAGAGAAATTGTTAGGGTAATCTTCTTGGTTCTTTGTTTAAGTTGCTATTAATGCTAAGTTGAATTTGATCACCTCAGTCTTAGAAATTATGGTTCTATTGCGCAAGCCATAGCCTGGTTATAACCCGGAACGTATCTTATATAATCTAAGTAACTAGTAACAAACGAGAGTTGAACTAGAATTTTAGAGAATTAATTGAATTACCAAACCAGTACTGTTTAGAATAATCATCGATCGATGCTGTATAACTGCCATCGATCGACGCTCAACCGAGATGCACGAGAGTGATCTCCTAAACCCTGAGGTTTGAATTCAGAACGATGCTTAATAAAACCCTAGCAATCTATTAGTTTGCATTATCTAAATCTACATAAGAATTTTCCCTAAGTCTATTCTCTAAATTTAAATCCTTATAAACCAAATCAATCTTAAAATCACTTTTATTTTCATTGCAATAATTCATCTAGCTTTGATTCGAAAATAATAAGTATATTATGCAATCTTAGAGTCTCTATGGATTCAATCCCTAAGTAATATACTGAACTTCTTAACTAAGAGAGTAAAGTGGGAATATAGGGTTAATTTGAAAGTGAAAATAAACCCCACAGCAAATTTGGCGCCGTTGCCGTGGACTCTTTCTTATTGCCAATAGATTTCGTTTAGAATATTGTCTAGATTTTTACTTTACTTTTTGCTAAATTATTCTTTCCGTAAACCTTATGACACAGGTACTTAAAGGAGAGAATATGGATTCTAGACAAAAACCATCGATCGACAGAGCTCATCTGGAATCAATCGACCTTAGTCCACTGATGTCGGGTGACACCCTTCCATTGCCATCGATCGATACCGATCAGCCGGAAGCAGGTAGTACTCCTTTACTGATTCTAATAATAAGAAAGTAGCCTTGATAGAACCAATGAACAATAAAAGAAACGAATCAAGCCAAATAATTAATTATCAGGGAACTGAAATCTCCAATCAAATCACTAAATCTCCAAAGAATGAGGTAAAATATGAATTGCCAATGCTCGAATACCTAAATCCCAGAAGAACCTATTCCAACAAGTCTGCGATTCGATTATCCGATAACCATGCTGGAAGCTCTGAAATTGATATCGATTTCCTAATTATAGCGCAAAAAAATTAGTTCAATGGTTTTCCCACTGAGCACCCGAACGATCACATCGACATGCTAGAAGACATGGTGAACGACGATTTCAATCGCTGCAAACTTTTTCCTTTCTCCCTAGAAGGTGACACCAGGAGGTGGCTGAACCAGCTACCACCAGGATCCCTGACTTGTTGGGAAGATATTAGAAGCTCCTTCATCAACCACCTCTTTGACGAGAAGAGATACTGAGAAGCAAGAAAGTAAATATCCACTTTTGTTTAAGGTAATCGCGAATCCTTAAAAAAATCCTAGACAAAGTTCAAAAGCTACCAACTCTCGTGTCCACACCATGTATTTTTAGAACCCCAACTCATCAACACTTTCTATAGAGGACTAAACCTATACTATCAAACCATCCTTGATTCATCCAGTGAGGGAAACTTCGGCACCCGAAGCCCTGCAAGCGATAAAATATTGATAGAAAACATAGCCTTAGGTAGAGCTTTCGAAAAAGGAGACACTGAAAGGGAGGAACCACCATTGTTAGCAGAGGAGAACACTCGATCCGAGTTAGAAAAACTATGGCATCAGTTGCACCTTCTGCACGGAGATACCTTATATCAACACTACGGTGAGCACAATGCTGCCCCTTCCAACTTCGAAAAACAAGTTAAGTTCTCTAATGTGATGAACTTGAACGATCAACGATTTAGGAAAAGCGCTAGCAATTTCACGAGCAACTACGACACCACTGTGAACAAATATGAAAGAAACTCAAAGTCAAAAATGAACCAAGTCTTCACTAGAAATCGTAGAATAGCTGCTGACCTCAATGAAAATTTGGACATGATATACTCAGAGATGATAGAAAAATTTGACACTCTGAGCGAACACATTAAGAGAATCGACAACCAAGTGGCGAGAAATGCTATGTCCATCAGGAGAGAGGACGGATTCTTACCTGGTAAAACAGATGCTAACCCCAAGAGCTATTGCAGTGTCGTAGCTTTACGAAGCGGTCGACAACTTACCCCTGGCGTTAAAGATAGCATCACCATCGATGAATTCGAGAAAATCTCGATAGATGAAAAACAAAAATCACATCCTATCCCGCTCAAGATTTACGAAAAAGATCCTGAAATTGAAGCATTAGACCAAAATGACGACTCTGAAGAATCGATTATCGAACCTAAGGGCAATAACATAGACGTGGGAGACATCGATCGACACCCCGTACTGGATATCGATCGACAACCCTTACCGAAAATTGATCGTCGTCCTGAAGGAAGAATCAATCGACGTCCTGAAGGAAGAATCGATCGACGCTCTGATCGAGAACCAGCCGAAACAATTAAGACAAGGATCTATCAAGTGAAAGCCCCTTTTCCGTCAAAGAACGCTAAGCAAAAGAAGAAGCAGCTAGAGAAAGCAATATGCAAGAAAGCATTTGACAAAGTAAACATTGCGATGCCATTAATCGATGCTATTCACATATCGCCTGCTATTAAGCTATACTTGAAAGATTCAGCATCACGAGGATTCCATGAATCGAAACATTGCATGATGATGGTGTCTGAAAACATGAGCGAAATTATTCAAGGGAAAACTCCAATTAAAATCCCTGATCCCGGTAGGTTTTTTTTTTGGACTGCACTATTAGCGATGAGAGATTTCAAAGATCTCTCTACAATTTAGGCTCTAGTGTCAACCTGATGCCTTATTTCGTCGCAGTCGTTCTTGGGCTAACACAATTTCAATCTACCAGGGTCACACTCATTTTAGCTGATATATCCACTCGAATTCCGGAAAGTGTACTTGAGGACGTGCATGTACATATTCATAACTGCGATAAACCTGCATATTTCATAGTGCTTAAATACGATTGAGAACCTTGTAACCCCATTATCTTAGGAAGACCTTTTCTGGCCACTGCCAGAGCGATCATTGATGTCAGAGAGGGACATATATGCCTCAACATAGGGAAGATACCGATGGTCTTTGACATGGGAAAGATTGTAAAACAAACTTTGATCGACGGTCAAACCTATCATAGCAATTACCTCTCCCATCTAGCAGAAAGCTCATTAACAAACATATGTTCAAAAAAACCTCTAGAGAAAGCAAGCACATCTCCTTATGGCGAAATTCCTGCGTTAGACGATCGCACTGAAGAGTACGCAAGGTTGATGGACGCCACAAAAGAAATCTTCAATGTCGATCTTGACAAGCTCGATCCATCAATCCCTGTTGATCGACAGTCCAATATCGCCTCGCGCGGCTTGGGTTTTGATTTTTCGGGCCGCCCACTTTTCTTTGGGGAGCATCTGGTTGGTGATGTACGCTTGGATTGTTTCCATCCATGGATTATCGCAACCGTACTCGTATTGTTCCAAATTTTCCTCCGTCTGAATGTCATTGTTGTCATCGTCTTGTGGATTGATTTGGTTTACGATGACCGGTGGCCCGATCCTTGGATGCTCAATGAATACCACAGGGATTACTCTTCTGAGACCCAGATCTGAGCTTGAAGCTAAAGCCTCCAAGGCGTCGGCCTGGATGAGAGGTTGAATTGATCGAAGTTCTGATCTAGATTCTGAATGAGTTTTAGGTATGCATCCATCCTCTCGTCTCTTGCTTTGTATTCCCCCGCTGTATTGGTTTTCTACTAGTTGGGAGTCGCAATACGAATGGATATTACGTATCTTAAGACCGTGAGCTAGCCGCAAACCTGCGACGAGAGCTTCGTACTCAGCTTCGTTTTTCGAAGCGTGAAAAATTAGTCTAAATGATTGCTCCAACACTTCCCCAGTCGCCGACGTGATTCGAATTCCAATCCTCGAGCCTTGTTTGGATGAAGACCTGTTGACATGAAGGCTCCATATCAAAATTGGTTCTTGGTTCTTGATACCCTCCGTGGGGAGTTCTACAAAGAAGTCAGCGAGTACTTGTGACTTTTCACAAGTTTTCGCTCGATATTTGATATTGTATTCACTTAGTTTGAGTGCCCAGTTTGCTAGCCTCTCTAATTGGCTGCGCTGTCCGAAATTGTTTGTTGCGGGAACGAAATGAGGACTACAATCGCGTACCACTTGAAGTACGGTCTCAGTTTTCGTGCTGACATCACCACAGCGAATAAGAGCTTCTCCATTAGAGGGTACTGCGTCTTGGCATCCAGTACGGTTTTACTTACGTAAAATTCGGTTTTTACTCGCCGCATTCTTCTCTGATGAGAACGCCGCTCACAGCCGTTGTGGATACTGCGATGAATAGAAATAAAGGCACCCCTGCGACGGGCTTTGAAGGGCCCCAACCCGGCTTCCTAAGCCGCAGTCAATGTCCTTCGTCATTCTGGCCATGTCCTGGCCGAACCTCTCATTTTTCGCCCTTATATATAATTTCAACTTAAGGTGAGGGTTATCTTAGACATTAGCATACGAAAACCTTAGTCATATCCTAGCTTAGATCATTTCTAACAATACACAGCGGAATATTCTATACTTAACCATTGTACTAAACCCAATCTAATACTTGTCTGCTCGAATCACCTCAGCCTTTGTTAGTTTACTCAACTGCCAAGTCACTTAGAGGCCAATCCTAAAGCCTACCAAGTCATACAAATCCGAGGATACACTCACCTAGACCATTCTATCTAGGTCTATGTAATTACTGCATACCTTTGCCACAATCACAGAGCTTGTTAACTCATCGGTCCAACTGATCCAGGTAACTGAGCTAGTATATCTAGCTCATCGAGCTGAAACACTTGAGCTGAGCTAAGACTGAGCTGTTCCCAGCTGTCTGAGGAAGTACATCCAGCTCATTGAGATGGTACACTTGAACTGAGCTAAGACCGAGTTTCTCCCAGCTACCATGTACTTTTTCCAGCTCTTATGCACTTCGACCAGCTGCCTTGAACTAGTTTCCATAACCTTTATATCTTCATAAATCAATCCCTTTGGTACTTAGTCATTCAACCAGCCATCCCCACTGACCAAATTACCATAGAGAAGTCTTCAATGGTTAATGATATGCATCCAGCTCTTCTTATCCATCCAACCACTAGACTGACAATACCCATCAGCTCCTAATTCAATCAACCAACCACCCCACATGAATTAGAGCTAATGAGTCTTTACTCATATCTGATCGGCCAGGTAGACCACATTCCAACAACCCGATCAGACTTATATTCCGTACCGATGCATCTCTGATTAAGTTAGATTCACCCCTTTGATCCATTACCAAAGGATCAGGTCGTCTATCGATATAGCCTATTTATTTTCAGTTTTAGGCCATTTTATAGGCTCCATTTGGGGTCTATCATGTGTGTCTAGGCTATGTTTTAAGGTCTTTACAGGTTCAGGTATGTTTTGGAGATATATGAGAATTCTTGGAGCTTTTGGAGCTTTTATAGGAGAATAATCTGTAGCTGATAATTAAGAGAGTCGAAGTACAAGACTTTCGTCGATCGACCACACAACCTTGGCGTCGACAGATGTTACATGACCAAGATCGATCGATGATGCACACTTGCCATCGATCGATGCTGCACACTTGCCATCGATCGATGCTGCACACTTGCCATCGATCGATAATCAATTAACATACAACCGATTTCAAGCCCAATTTAGACATAAGATTAAAAGAGTAATAACTTCTTAGGGAGATTTGTATTGGAACCCCAATATTTTATCTTTGCATTATATTCAAATTATTATTCTTACATTAATTATGTATGAGTAGTTATCAACTAGATTTAGGGTTGAATGATTGCAATCATGGATTAACCCAAAATAGGATTGCTAGGTTGGGATAATATCCATCAATTAAGTTGTGCTTAATGCTTGCATTCTAGAGTAGCTAACTAGGCACTCGAAAGTAGGACATGGACAACTATGAGAGTAGGTTTTGTGCCAAAATAGACTCCATTGAACTAGGTTGTTAGGCGCATGCGAGAGCTGGTCTAATTATCTTGGTGAACATATCAAATCTCGTTCACAATTCCTTTTGATTTCACCATAGATCGACATTAGGCCTTAGCCGTCAATCGATGGTCTTTCTTTTTGCTCGTTTACGAGAATTGGAGTTAAAAGGGCCAGAATAGTTACATTTGCATCTAGTTAATTTATTATCATATTTCCATATTTACATTATTAGCATATTTCCATATTGCATCTATACCTTCTAATAAGGAATATTTCCTTAAATTGATTACTTGTTACCAATATATATAATCACCGAGCTTAGTCTTTAGAAATAAGAAATCTATTGTATGTCATTGCTCTCTGTGGATTTGATCCCTAAGTACTACACCTTATCTCTCTTGGCAAGAGCAATGTTTTGTGTGTTAGGATTAAGGGTTGATTTGATAGTTAATTGTTTAGGATATTTATACCCTGCTAGAACAATAAACACACCATGTCAAATTTGGTACCGTTGCCAGGGAGCATTAGGTGCCATTAGATTTAATTTCTAGGATTTACTCTAGGTTTGCTTTTACTTACAAGTTACTAAATTTTTGTTTTTTTTTCTTTGTTTTTCAGGTGCATTCAAAAGAGTACCAGGAGCAATAAAGGACAAGAATTACTATTCTCAGACCTACATGAACTCGAACGTACGATCCTCAAAGAAAGACGACAAGCATCGATCGACGGCATCCACTCAGCGTCGACCGACACTTCTTTATGAACAGCATCGACCGACATCAGAAATCTAGCATCGACCGACATTTATCACTTAGCATCGATCGACGAAAGCAAACGAGTTCATATGCTTGCGCCTATTGTAGTGGTTCAGAATGAGAAGGGAGACTTGCGTGATCTCAACGGTCACCTGCGTAATGCAGTAGGTCAAAGGATAGACAATCAGGGGGTTGCAATCTCTGACACAGAAGCAGACGCAGAAGCAGACGATGCAGTATCTCAACCTGAAGCTGATGCCCAAGATGCTCAGAGAACACTGGCTAACTACAATCGTCCAAACCAGTTCTACGCCAACAGATCCGCCATTCGTCTTCCAGATTTTCAGAGAAACAATTTTGAGATCAAGCTTGCTTTCTTCGGACTTGTAGCGCAGACACCTTACCATGGGTTGCGACATGAGCACCCTATGGATCCTTTGGAGCGATTTGACGATCTAGTGACTGCTATTAAAGCCAATGGAGTCCCTGAGGACTATCTTTTCTGTAAGCTCTTCAAGTACTCACTTGCTGAAGAAGCTTCATATTATCTTAAGCAGCTCCCACCAGGATCTTTGACATCTTGGACTGACATCAAGAACGCTTTCTTCCGTAACTTCTTTGATGACGAGAGAGCAGAAGTTTGAGGAGCAAGATTGCTACTTTTTCTCAAGAACCTTCAAAGTCTTTCAGAAACTCATGGATCATATTCAAGTCATACTAGAGAAATTTCCACATCACGGGTTCAACGAAGTGCAGCTTCTTAGCACTTCCTTTGGAGGTATTGATTACAGTATCTTATGGCTTTGGACACAGATAGTGAGAGGAATTTCAGCACAAGAAGCCATAAGAAGCTACATGATTGATTGAGAATCTGACATCTCGCAGAAGTACCAAGAACACAGATTTTGACAGAAGGAAATCAACTCCACCTAGGAGCAAGGAGCAGATTGAAGAAGTCAAGGCCAAACTGGATAGTGTTCAGAAATTTCTCAAGAAATAGGTTACTTTTGCAGAAGTAGAAGCAATTGAGTCTGAAGAAGATGAGATTGAAGAAGAGGATGTGAACTACATCGATGAGAACGGTTTCCAGAGACAAGGAAATCCAGGTTTCAACAAAAACTCCTATGGCACTGGTCAAACGAGTAATTTTAATTAAAGTTCAGAGTGAAAGCCCTTCAACAACAACAGAATTATGGATCTTCTTACTACCAGAATCCTCCTCCTGAAGCTCAGGAAAGCAAGATTGAAGCAAATGTTGACAGAGTTTTAGAGGGACAACAGAAGATGATTGTGGACTTCAGTGGAAAGATAGATAGTTTGTACCTCAACCTCAATACCAAGTTCGAAAACATCAACACTCATGTGAATAAATTGGAGAATCAAGTGATGAAAACAAGTGAGACCATTAGGAGGCATGAGAGCTTGATTAATGAGAAAATAAAGGCTTGACAAAAGCACCATGTTAATGCATTGATTGATGATGATTTCTGGCAGGAAGTTAAGAGAGAAATGCTCCAATACAGCGATTTACGTGTAGAAAATCCCATCTCAATCGGCACCTCTCAATCGACACCAATCAGTGTGAATCGATCGACGGTGAAGCCTACAGAATCAGTGGCTTCGTGTGAATCAACTAACATCGATCAATACAGAGCTCATAACATCGATTGATAGTGCGATCTCAGCATCGATCGACAGGAGAGTAACCTAGTTTGACTACCGAACCTCGATGCAAGTTTGATTGTGCGTCCAACTGTGACAGTTTCAGAACAGAATACACACACATCTGAAGCTATGGATCTTGATAGAGAAGATGAGGGACACTCAAAGAGGAGGAAAAAGATCCCCAAACATAAGCAGAGAAGCCAATGAAAACGAGATGGATAGCTTTGTTAAAAGAGTTTTTAAAATTCCTTTAGATACCTCTTTTGATGAAGCTTATTACACTCACATATTGTGGATGTTTTTCAGGGAAACAAGGGAGACAGGTGATGATATAGAGATAATGTTCAATCACCTCAGAGAGAAGATTAAGCAGAGGACTTGTCTGAAAAAGAAAAGTGATCCTGGAAAATTCGTGGTTCCATGCATCATCAAAGGAAACAAATATCCCAACGCCCTTTGTGACACTGGATCATCAGTGAGAATTATTCCAAAGTCTATGGCAGAGGAGCTGAACCTAAAATTGGAACCCTCCAACGATTCTTTCACATTCGTAGACTGCTCAAGGTTGAACTCAGGAGGGATGGCAAAAGATGTTCCAATACATATCAACAATACCTTAGTCCAAATAGACTTCCATGTGATGGACATCAAGATAGATTGGAACTCTTTGATACTACTTGGGAGAGCATTCATGGCCACTGTGGGAGCTATAAGCGATATAAAGTTAAACAGGTTGTATCTATCTCTAATTGATCCCAGAAAATTTTATGAACCTATTAAGAATAAGAACAAAGCTATACTAATTGAATTGTGTAATGATGCAGAGCTTGTGGCCACATGCTTCTGCGATTACGAATTCAATGAGGAATCGGAAGATGGAGCATCGATCGATACCCAACCCAGACCATCGATCGACATGGATGCAGTTCAACAATCAGTCGACACCCACCCATTGCAATCGACCGACACTAACCCTTCAGAACCGATCAAAACCTACCATGCAGATCTCGATTACACCACATCCTACCTCGGGTACGACTAAGATTACAGAGAAGAAGAGATGATTGAATACTGAGGGATTGCTATGGAAGAGGCTGGTGTTTTTCATGTTTCCCGCCAACTTGGGAAATCGACATCTATCAATGGTAACCATACACTATCGATCGATATTGGGAATGAAGCAGAGACCAAACTAGATTCAGCACAATAACGTGAAAGGGAATTGGTTATCTACAACCAGATGAGTTCAGTGTTATGAGAGCTTCAGATGGTCCCGCAAGAGCTTTGGATGGCAGAATTCTACATGTCAGTAAGGAAGGTGTGGTATAAATACCTGTGATGGCCAATGGAGCTGGAAACCTTTTTGGCCAACAGTCTGATTATTGATCATCGATCGACGGTCACCATACACCATCGATCGACACCCATCAGGCATACCAAGGACACGATGAAGCTTACACAGAATACGATTCAGATTACAAAGAGGAAGAGCTGATTGAGTATCGCGGCCTAACACTGGAAGAAGTTGGCTGGGTAAGGAATGAAAAAGTGGATAATAGAGCATCGATCGTCGGCATATCTTGGCCATCGAACGAAGTCGAACGCAAAACAGAACATGAGCCAAGAACAGAAGATGCAGATAATGGTTATCTCAGACCAGATGAGTTTGGAATTTTCAGAGATATAGAAGGACGTGCACGAGATCTTTGTCTGAGAATTCTAAACATCCTTACGGAGGATGTAGCATACGCCCTTGTTATGGCAAACGGATCAGGAACTTTATTTGGACAACATCCATCGATCGACGCACGTGTACACGCAGCGATCGACAACGAGGAACAGAAGAACATGACAATACATCAAAATCTATTGAGGACAGCAGTCTTCCATCTATCGACACCACTATTCCAGGAGTAAAACAGTTTTGTACATCTGATCCTTTGGTTCAAGAAGTCCACAATCAACCGGTTGGATAAACCCACAACTGATAGACGGCATAGTAGAGTTTGGAAAGAGAGCTTATGATGCTAATGGCAGAAGAATTTTTCATTGCGAAAAGAAATATGAGTATGGCATCTACATAGATGAGAACGGCAATGCACGACTAAAGATGGAAGAGTTGTTAATGTGCAAGAAGAAGATATCAGGGCAGTTCTAGAAAGAGCTACTATGTTTGAGTACAACTACATATGTTTACCTGAACATGCAGCAAAGATCGCTATGTTTATGAAGAAGCATGAAACATACATCAGAGCAGAGATTAATGATATTGTGCATGAGATCTACAAAGCTCAAGAGATGTCACTGGATGATTTCTACACGAGGCTTGATAATGTCTGCTATCCTATAGAAAAAGTGCCTCACCGGTTTGGCTACATGCATGGATGAGATGAATCAGGATTTGGATACTGTTCAAACACAGCGTGTGATTGGAGCAAACAGAGTGACATCGATCAACGGAAGCATCATGCAATCGATCGATACTGAGTTCGACAGACAAAAGTCTGCAGCAGAAAAACAATTAGAAGACAGGTTCAATGAGATTACTCTTTCTCAAAACCTGATGAAGGAAGATATATCTTAGAAATTATAGGATATATCAGAGACTACAGCTGCCAGAATTAGAATTCTACAGCGCAATATTGAGAATGTAAAAAGGAGAATGCATTCAGTGGAGGTTACTAAGGAGATCATGAAGAAATCATGAGGAGATGAAGCAATGAGAAGCTTCGTTGGTACGTGGTTTCAGAAGAGCAAAGACGATGTAGACACTTGTTTTCCAAGTGTTGATCCACCTCCACTATAATCAGAAAGTTCGAAACGTCGAGCTTAAGACTATAATCAAGCGCTGAGTGGGAGGCAACCCACTGTTTAGTAAGTTTTTATTTCGTTTTTACTTAGACTACTATTTAATTTGAGTTTTACTTCATTTTTACAGACTATTTAAAATACCATCGATCGACACCATAGAGGCACCATCGGTCGATAATGGATCCCGACCGATCAACCACACCTGTCTACCATCGATCGACGCTCTCTTACAGAGAGAGGTATCGAGTTTTATACTTAAGCTATTTGCTTATGATTTGATTTTTCCTAACCAATATGGGGCAGATTACACTAGGGACAGTGTAATTTAATTATGGGGGAGGTTCGTTGACGCTATTTGATTCGTTTTGTGTCTTATTTACTAGAAGGGGAATATGATCAAGATTTATTATTGACTAGCCACACTTTTGCACCATTCTTAGAAGGTTGTTTGCAGAGATTACTAGAGATACCAAAGTGGATCATCCTGCCACTATATCACACTTGCTTAAAAAGTTTGAAGGAACCAAAGTGGATTTCCAACACTAATCCTGACATTATTTGCTTACTTTGGGATTTCGTATACACTGGATCGGATCATTCTCCAATTCTGGAAGGAAAAATTATGTATGCTTCTGATTCCCCTCTCTCTCCCCTTCAGACTAAAAAGGCATTGAACATAATTTCGCGGCTACAACCATTAAAGTTTGATTCATATGATCCTAGAAAGAGATAAAGGTCACAAAGAAGTGAACGGGATCTGGTGGCTACAACCATTAGAGCTTGATTCATGGAAGCCTATCCAAATATCTCAGTCAATTAAAAAAAATATAATGATATGCTCAAAAGAAGAGAGACATTGACTGAGAAGAAGTGAGAAGCGAGAGAGGAAAGGAATCAGAGAAGACTACATGTGTGTTCAGATACTTGAAGGGATAAGAGTCCATATATCCTTTGATCGATACTCCCAACGTAAAGCTAGCACTTTTATTTTATGCAATGAAGTGAAATCAGTAGAGAGGCGAGTCAGACTAGTATTCATTAAGTTGTCGATATAATGGATTTAATTGCTATACTAGGATAGGGTATATAAATTTTCTCTGTGGTTGACTTGATATGATGACAGTTATACTTAAACATTATGTGAGTCTTCGCTTTTCAAAACCTCTTTCGTAAGATTGTTTGCTTGAGGACAAGCAAAAAGTTAAGTCTGGGGAGTTGATATAGCCTATTTATTACTAGTTTTAGGCCATGTTATAGGCTTAATTTAGGGTATATTATGTGTGTCTAGACTATGTTTCAAGGTCTTTACAGGTCCAGGTATGTTTTGGAGATATATGAGGATACTTGGAGCTTTTGGAGCATTTAGAGGAAAATAATCCGTAGCTGATCATTGAGAGAGTCGAAGTACAAGACTGTCGTCGATCTACAACACAACCTTGGCATCGACCGATGTTAGATGACCAAGATCGATCGATGCTGAGAACTTGCCATCGATCGATATTCAATTCACAGACAACCGATTTCAAGCTCAAGTTAGAGACAAGACACAAGATTACCCTTAGATGAGTTTTGACCTAGATTTTAGGGCTTTATATTTATGCTATATGTATGGCATCAGAGGGGGTGGTGTGTGCAGTGCAAGTGCATCGAGTGTGCACAAATATTCTACATATTTTTAGAGCTTTTAGGGGAGAAGATTAATAACTCCTTAGGAAGATTTGTATTTGAACCCCAGTATTTTATCTATGCATTATATTCAGATTATTATACTTACTTTAATTATGTCTGAGTAGTTATCAACTAGATTTAGTGTTGAATGATAACAATCATGGGTTAGCCCAAAAGTAGGATTGCTAGGTTGAAATAATATCCATCAATTGAGTTGTTCTTAATGCTTGCATTCTAGAGTAGGTAATTAGGATCTCAAAAGTAGGACATGGACGACTACGAGAGTAGGTTATGTGCCAGAATAGACTCCATTGAACTAGGTTGTTAGGCGCACACGAGAGCTGGTCTAATTAGCTTGGTGACCATATCAAATTTCGTTCAGATTTCCTTCTAATTTCACCATCGATCGACATCAGGCCTTAGTCGTCAATCGATGGTTTTTCCTTTTGCTCGCATACGAGAATTGGAGTTAATAGGGTCCGAATAGGTAATATTTGAATTCTAAATTATTTACATTTCTACGCTTCCTATTCTCTATAATCCATTAAGCTTGAAACCCTAGATCTAGCATATTCACATTTTCATCTAGTTAGTCTATTATCATATTTCCATATTTACATTATTAGCATATTTCCATATTGCATTTATACCTTCTAATAAGGAGTATTTCTTTAAACTGATTTTGTGTTACCAGTATATATAATGACCTTGCTTCGTCTTTAGAAATAAGAAATCTATTGTGTGCCATTGCTCTCTGTGATCCGATCCCTATGAACTACACTTGATCTCTCTTGGCAAGAGTATTGTTTTGTGTGTTAGGATTAAGAGTTAATTTGATAGTTAATTGTTAAGGATATTTATACCCTGCTAGAACAATAAACACACCCTGTCATCTATACTCAGCCATGATCATACCATACTTGGCCTTCCTTGTGCAACTCCCATGCACCAAACGCTCATGGTCCCAGTGCCATCCTAAATGGAAGATTTCTTAATTTGGGACCTCTTGGATTCACATTTCTCGGGTGAGTCACTTACTCCAATTTGACTAGAACACATGTTTATCCCCTACTCTGACTCCCTTTGATATTGAGACTGTGATCCTTTTAGGTCAATTCTTGACCATATCCAACATAGGAACCCATAAATCGCCATTACCCTCTAGCTAATGTGTAGCATACAACCATTATCTCATGTTGGTTGTTCAAGCCAACCATGATCCGGTCCATTCCTCCATTTCTCGGATCCGGTCTCTTCCAGAGACGAATCATTTTTTCCCATGATGGCTCCTACATAAGCAACAATCATACTCCAAGAAGTAAACATAAACCGCTTACCTTATACTTGATGGCATATGATCTTGTGCTTTTCCTTTTCTTTTATCATGGACGACCATGCTTCTCTTACACATGAATTTATCAATTCTTATCATGTACTTCCAGTATCAATCCATGGGTTTTACTTTTCTTCCTTCGAACTCCCATGAAACTACCTCTCCACATACATTCGCCCTTAAGGCTGCCTTGGCCATGGAGAGTGAAGTCCAGCCTTCTCTCTTCTCTCCTGAACATTTGTGTGTGTTATAAGGCTCTGTATAAGTCCTAGTGTCATGTGAAAAATGATCAAAACCTATCAATGGGCCGTACATAACTTCCCCATTGATTCCCAACAAAACAGTCTTCTTTTTGCCTTCATGCGCCTCTTGGCCTTGGATTGTTCAATCTGGCAATATACCCTTTTATTTCTGTGTTTCTTTGTGTTTCAGGGTGTCGGAGGAAGCCCTGGCGCGCCTGAAAACCCACGGACTTGCCCTTTATTTATAGGAGAAATGGCAGTTTTCTTTCTAAGGGTTGCACCCTTTTAGCCTCAATTCTGGCGATTGATTTAATTTATGGTCCAGATCTCATCCCTTGGGCCTGGCAGTGACTCAACCGACCCTGACCTCCCTCACTGTTCACATTCAGTGTCAGAGCACCCAGCTAGGTCAGTAGCCAACCATATTGGTCAGCTAAGTTGCGCTGATCGCCAATTCGGCCAGCTAGCTCAGATAGCACTTCAGATAGTGTGAGCTGATCAGTGAGTGTTCAGCTACTGTGATCTGGCCAGTGAGTTCTCAGCTAGTGTTTAGCTGGTAACTCAGCTACTACAGCTTGCCCAGCTGATATTCACTTCGTGCAGCTAGTGTGAGCTGGCCAGTGAATGTCCAGCTAGTGTTCTGCTGGTATCCAGCTCGTGTGTGCTGGTCAGCGAGTGTTTAAGTTGATAACTCAACTCCTACAGCTCATCCAGCTACTTTCCCTTATCCTTTTACATGTGGCTTATGTGAGGCTCCTAGATCACTTTCTCTTTTATCTAGACCTTGGAACGCGTCCTAGATCCATCCATCCGATCCTTTCCAGGATCGGGGATGCTACAGGTTTCCCAGGAACTGGGGGAGTGGTCAGGTAATACATTAACTGTTGGAAAGCTTTTTCGCATTCCTCGGACCACTGGAGTTTTTGTTCCCTTTTAAGGTGTCATAGAAGGGTATGCATTTGTCCATTGATCGCGAGATGAAGCGATTCAGCGCTGCTACCCTGTTAACCTTTGTACTTCTCGCTTCATTGGAGAGGCCATTTTGATCAGTTCATTTATTTTTTCTGGTCAGCATCGATTCCACGATACGTGACTAAATATCCGAGGAACTCCCTTGATGCCACTGCGCAAACATGCATTTGGCTGGGTTTAGTTTTATGTTCGGAAGGTTTAGTCTTTCGATACATTCATGCAGGTGGGCGAGGTGATCGCGTCCTTTGAGAAATTTTACGAGCATATCATCGATCTAAACTTCCATAGTTTTTCTGAGTAGCTCGGAGAACATGCGGTTTACTAGTCGTTTGTAAGTCACGCCTGCGTTCTTGAGACCAAAAGGCATTACTTTGTAACAATAGGTGTCGCGATCTGTGATGAATACAGTTTTCTCACAATCGTCGTGATTTGTTCCCTGCCGTTGCTTCTACCAAGCGATCGATGTGTCTTAATGGGAAGCTATATTTAGGACATGCCTTGTTGAGATCTGTGAAATCGACGGAAACTCTCCAGTTTTCATTTTTCTTTTTGGCCAACAACGGGGTTTGCGAGCCAGTCTAGGTACCTCACCTCTTTTATGGATCCGACTTTGAAGGAGTATATCGAACTCTTCACTGATCGCGGTAGCGCGTTCTGGTCCCAGATTTTGTCTTTTTTTTGTTTCACGGGTTTGAAAGTTGGGTAGATGTTGCGTTCGTGACATGTTATGTTGATGTCGATCCCCGGCATGTCTTCCGCAGCCCAAGAAAACGTGCATAAGTTCCTTTTCAGACAGGATATAAGCTCCATTTTCAAGGGATCACAAAGGTTAGCGCCGATTTCAACGCAACGCTCAAGGAATTTCTCGTCGAGACATACAGACACGACGGGTTCACAAGTTGGTTCGCACTTTTCTTCTAAGGCCTCGGCATTCCGTAATTGCCAAAATATTTTCATTTCATCTTGTTATAGGGTCTTTTCGACGGAAGTCAATTTATTTTTCTTTGTCGACATAATTTCTGCAGTTGAATGCTTTCGTTTCAATTCCGCGGTGAAACAGACTTGCGATATTTTTTGATCTTCTCAGATTGTTTCGATTCCGTAGTTAGTCGGAAATTTGACACTCAAGTGGTATGTCGAAGGTATAGCTTGCATAGAATTTAGCCATGGAACGCTCATGATTGCGTTGTACGAAGTAAGGCGATTGACAAGTAAAATTCCACGACTTTGTTTATGCTCCTAGCTTTCACCGCGAGGTTAATTGAACTGAGGGTCATGGAAGCTTCTCCTGAGAATCCCACTATCGGACTCGGACTCTCTGTGATTTCAGAGAGCTCGGTCTTCATTCTTTCGAGGGTATCTTGGAAGATAATATTGGTCGAGTTTCAAGTGTCAACCAATACTCTTGTGACATCGATATCTTGGATCGTCAACTCAATGACGAGGAGATCGTTGTGAGGGTTGGCCTTATCGGCCGTTGCTCTATCCTTGAAAGAGATAGCAACGCTATCTGTTTAGTTAGACATACCGCTTCATGATCGTTCGGTGATTATTGTGTTAGAGAATCCGACCCCCCACCCCCTCCTTATAGCGCCAAACTATGGGAACGAAAATTCGCACTGTTGATTTTAGTGGACGGAAAGTCAAAAAATCCAAACTTTCCTTAAGGTCCAAGATTCCCTATGGAAACACACGAATACGAAAAAGAGACAATAATAAGATATTGAAAGATATTGCACAGAGGCGTTTTATTTATTAAGACGAAGCAAAGTTACAAATATTCACCGAAAAAATATGGACGAAAATTCATCAACAGTGGAGAACTGAAGAAACAAAACAGTAAAACAGAACAAAACAATAAGTATCAAAACTCGCTAGTCTAGCCACCTAGATACTAAGTTCTCCTAAAGATAACAATAAATTCCCTAAAAACCAAATTTTTGGATCCCCTTGATCTTTGTCTTGCTCTTCTTTATATAGGTCTCCAAATTCGGTCGCCTTTCCTTTTCTGCCCCCTATTCGGGTTTATCTTCCGCTGAAGTCTTCCTTATCTTCTCGATTTTCCATAATTATCCTGAGACTTTACAATTATCTTCTTTTCCGTTTATCCTTTGCAGAAATCCGGTATACCATCATTGTAATAGGGTTCATTCTCATCTAAATTGTAAGTGGGCTTTGATCGCGTTTTAGACCCTTTCGGGCTGTCTTGCAATTTATCGTTTTTTACGATTTCTTTCGGAGAAATTTTCCCTCATACATTTATACGAAGTTTGTTCTGTAAAATAAAAAATCAATCATGTAATTTAGACAATGTTGGTATTTAAGTTAATCATTGTCGTTTTAAACAATTGACTTGAAATTTTGGCAAGAAAACAAGTTTTCTGATTCTTATCGTAAAACTTTAGAAACTCCAATCGTGGTCTCCTTTAGCAACAGCCAATACCTGTTTAGAAAAATAGTGAGATTGTATTGGTAGGTTTTCTTAAGGATAAGAGTTGCGAGAAGGCCTTTTATTTCGTTGAGCGCTGCGGCGTTTGCGTTCGCCATAGGATATGTCGCTGCTTGAGATGTGTTACCAGCGTCGGTGTCGTTGTTGACAGTGTCAGCACGAGCTGCGAGTTTGTCTTTCATATGTCCAGATATTTTTTCGATCAAGCGTTTTGCGGCCGCGTGAGTAAGAGTAAAGCCCCCCCCCCCCCCTTTCCTTCTAGCGCCAAACTATGGGAACCAAAATTCACGCTGTGAAATTTGTTAGCGGAAAAAAACATAGCTTTCCTTGAGGTCCAGATTCTCTCCGAGGACCAACGAGAAGTGATCAAATAAAATGTGGAAAATAAAGAAAGGCAACAAAAAAAATGTAGAAAGAAGTATATCTTTATTATAAACTTGTGTATGAGCGTTCAGAGATAAAAACATACAAGGATTGGTCTAGATGTGAAATTATAAAGGAATTTAAGCAACACAAGCAATAAAACCTAACTAAGTTTATTAGCGTAACCACCTAAGTCAAGAAGACCTATATAAGCCGCAACTTGTTAATATAGCCTATTTATTTCCAGTTTTAGGCCATGTTATAGGGTCTATTATGTGTGTCTAGGCTATGTTTTAAGGTCTTTACAAGTCCAGGTACGTTTTGGAGATATATGGAGATACTTGGAGCTTTTGGAACATTTAGTAGAGAAGAATCTGTAGTTGATCATTGAGAGAGTCGAAGTACAAGACAATCATCGATTGACGACACAACCTTCTCATCGACCATGGTACAAGACCATGATCGATCGATGTTGCAAACTTGCCATCGATCGATAACAAATTCACAGACAGTCGATCTCAAGCCCAAGTTAGAGACAAATAACGAAGATACCCTGGACGAGTTTTGACCTAGCTTTTAAGGTTTTATATTTATGCTTTATGTATTACAAACAAAAGTGTGTGGAGAGTTGGAGAGAGTTGAAAGAAGAGAGTTTAGTTTTCTTTTATAATTTTAAGGTTTCTAGAGAAGAAGATTCATTACTCCTTAGGGAGATTTGTATTGGAACCCCATTATTTTATCTATGCATTATATTTAGACTATTGCTCTTAATTTAATTATCTCTGATTAGATGTCAAGTAGATTTAGGTTTGAATGATGGCAATCATGGATTAGCTTAAAAGTAGGATTGGTAGGTTAAGTTAATATCCATCAATTAAGTTGTGCTTAATGCTTGCATTCTAGAGTAGCTAACTAGAATCTCGAAAGTAGGACATGGAAGACTACGAGAGTAATTTTTGTGCCAAAATAGACTCCATTGAACTAGGTTGTTAGGCGCATGCGAGAGCTGGTCTAATTAGCTTGGTGAACATATCAAATCTCGTGCACACTTCCTTCTGATTTCACTATCGATCGACATCAGGCCTTAGCCATCGATCCATGGTCTTTTCTTTTGCTTGCATATGAGAGTTGGAGTTAAAGGGTCATAATAGTTAATATTCGAGTTCTAGAATATTTACATTTTCGGGTCTCCTATTCCCTATAATCCATTGAGCCTGAAACCGTAGGTCTAGCATATTTACATTTGTGCTAAGTTAGTTTAATAGTATATTTCTTTATTTTCATTATTATCATATTTCCAAATTTCATTTATACTTCCTGATAAGGAATATTTCCTTAAATTGATTAATTACTACTAATATATATATATCTACCTAGCTTAGTCTTTAGAAATAAGAAATCTATTGTGTGCCATTACTCTATGTGTATTTGATTCCTAAGTAATACACATGATATATCATGGCAAAAGTTTTATTTGTGTGTTAAGATTAGGGTTAATTTGATAGTTAATTATTTGGGATATTCATACCCTGCTAGAACAATAAACACACCATGTCACTTTTTAAGCAAAAGACAAAAAGATGCGAAAAAGTTTTTTTTTTCATTCAGACTTGACCTTATCAAAGGCTTCCTACATTCCCCTCTCGAGGATCAAGCCGTACGTAGTTCAATTTACAAAGAGTTGAACAAGAGATCGAACTGCCTTCGCGATTTCGTCTAGTAATTGAGTGGAAGACATAGAAACTAGATATGTCGAGAATAATTCCTATGGTTTCTAAGTGCAAAGATTTATAAGAGTATAAAAGTGTCCTTCTTCTTTTCCTCGGATGTGCTTGTATATGCCTCAAGATTCGGCCATCTTTCCTTATTTCTTTGAGATTTGAGTTTATGTTTTTGCGAAGATCTTGCCTTATCTTCTCAAAGCCAATGTTTATCTTGGAAACTTGACATTTGTCCTCGCCTTCCATTTTTCCTTATCCAATTCAGATAAACCGTCATTTCATTTGGGCATGCTCTCACTTCAAATCATAAGTGGGATTTTGTCGTGTTTTAGGCCATTTCTGGGTGTTTTACGACTTACGCGATTTTATTATTATTCTCAGGGAAACCGTCAATTGTCTGTTATTTTCAGGCCGTTGGTCTTCTGAACTGATAGAAATAATTTCATTTAGTCGAGGACACGATGGTGTTAAGTTAACCAGTATCATCTTGAAGTTTGACTTGAACTTTTACGAGGAAACACTTATTGCTTGTTTACTTTGTAAAATCTCAATGGGAACGTTGAGTGAGATGAAACGAAAGACATTTCGATCGAGATTCCAAGGATAACATGATGAGAGATGTGAGGCAAGGTGAGGAGCCAATTATTCTCGGAGAAACTGTAGATTTGTCCGATAATTTCCATGTTGTTGGTCTTATGAACTGATAGAAATAATTTCATTTAGTCGAGGACACGATGGTGTCAAGCTAAGCAGTATCATCTTGATGTTTGACTTGAACTTTTACGAGAAAACATGTATTGCTCGAGATTCCAAGGATAACATGATGAGAAATGTCAGGTGAGGTTAGGAGATGTGAGACGAGGTGATGAGTGAGAGAGAGCTGTGAGCCGAGGTGAAGGGCTGCGAGGCAAGGTGGGGAGTGTGAGAGAGTTGTGAAGCAAGGTGAAGGGCTGTGAGGCAAGGTGGGAGTGAGTGAGAGATGTGAGGCGAGGTGAAGGGCAGTGTGGCGAGGCTGAGAGTGTGTGGGCCGAGGTGAGGAGTGAGACAAGTGTGTGCGGAGAGGTAAAGAGTTGTGTGTGGCGAGGTGAAGGGTTGTGTCTGGCGAGGTGAAGGAGTGAGAGGAGTGTATATGTTGTGAGGTGAAGGGTTGTGTGTGGTGAGGTGAAAGAGTAAGAGGAGTTTGTGGCCATGTTGACCAAGCTGAGGGGTTTTGATTGCTTCCGTTCTCATTCCCTTCCTTGATTGCTTCGTATACTTTCAGAACTATTTTGTTTGTTTTATAATTGTTTTCCGTAAATATTTTTCAAAAGTTGTTTTGCGAAAAATTATCTCATAGATTTTCCTATGACGTTTTTTTTGCGGAAAATTTCTGAGTTTCGATGTATGGAAGATTGTTTTGTAGAACTTGTCATTTCTCGCAAAAACCTTCGTATGAACGTTTTCCGATCACTCCATGTTTGGAGAGAATTCTTTTGTTTCTTCTCCGGGATGAAGTATACGAATTTTTTTTCTTGTATCCTTTTGCAAATAGGCTTTGCTTCAGTCATATAGTTTCTTCGATATTTCCGACAAATATTTGCTTAAGGCAAATTTTCTCAGAGGATTTTAGCCATTAATTTTACCATGACTGGTTTTTATTTTAGGCTTCATTAAAATATTTTACTTAAGGGATTTTAGATATTTACATTAATAGTTTTGGTGATCTTCTATTTAATAACTAGTTACTATTTTACCTGCAAATGTGGGCATAATCTTCTTATAAATACTTATTAATGTATGTCTTATGAATTTAAACACCTACATGATAAATTATTTTATATTCTCAAAATTTCAAAGCAAAATTCCAATTATTTATATTTGACAAAGTTTTTATTAAATATACATGTTTATTGTTGTGTTGAATTTTTTTTAAAAAAATCACATATTAGATGTATTTTGGAAATTATTTGATCAAAATTTTTGCTTGATTAATATTTAATTCTAAATTAGTTTATACTTTAATTTTATACTTTTATAATATAATAATATTATTTTCAGTAATAAAAAATCAGTTATAAATAAAACATAATATATATATATATATAAGAATTATGGTACTGTTACAATATTAATTTCAGATAACAACGTATTATATATAAGAATTATCTTATTTTCGAAAATATGTTTTTATTTTGAAAATTTTATTATATTAATTTACAATCAATTATAAGATAACATATAAATCTAATATTATTAATATAATTTTATAATTATATCTTCAATTTTATATATATTTTTAAAAATATATTTTAAAATCAGGTGTTATTGAATAATAATAACTTGTGTAAGGATTTGATTTAAAATTAGATTTGAATGGATTTGTGAATGTTTTTTAGTTCAAAATACAAATAATCAAATATTGAGTTGAAACCTTGTTATTTTGTTAGATCTCTGTTATTGGATTTTCCAAAAAAATTTCTACCCCACATTTTATATACATATTGACATGTTCTCTTTTAATAAATATAACAAGGACTAACAAATATATATATGAGACATTCACGTATAAGTGTAGCAATTATATATGTTTAATAGTATGATCAAATTATGTGTAAACAAAAATCACGTGTACTTTTGAAAGTTTTGTATTTTTATATTTTCTAATATAATGATATGTCGCAAAAGTATTGTGTGTATATAATTTTGATGCTTAGTTCAGATATATATTTAATGGATAAGAAGGTTCGTCTCATTAAGTTTTTGAATGAGGATTTAGTAAAAGTTGGCGATAGAAAAAAATATTGAAAAAAAATATTTGGTTGATTGCAGTTTCGAAAATCATCATAACTTTTGGTTTCATATTAAGTTTTTCAATACCATCTACAAGAGGTTTTTAATCATCGTCATGCTTCCCTAAAGAATATTATGAAGATAATTTTTAGTATATTTAATTTTTCTTTTTCAATTTATAAGTCTGCACCCATTTTCCTTATAAGACTTAAATAAAGATTATACTTGCATGTGCTGATTAACATAATTTTCTTCAAAAATACTATCAAACATAATTTTTCTAAAGAAAAAGATTCTGAAAACAAAGAAGGTGAAATGTTTTTTCAAGATCAACAAAGACAACGTACCAATCAAGTGAGATCGACCATAACAATAGATATGTGCACATATTTTATGTTATTAAAATAACATATGATATACAAAATGATAAAACATATGTGGTAGTTTTTATTTTCTTTATTTTATTACAAAATTGAATTCATTACAAATTCATTTGACTAATTTAGAATAATCCACTTATTTTGATTTTTAAATCTATATCATTGATTCTAAAATCTACTTGTTTGATTTTTAAAACTAGTGGATTTACTAAAAATTTCAAAATCCAAGAAATTTTTTAGATCCATTAAAATATTAAAACCAATAATCCTCACTAAATTAGTTTAGAAGATTTCCTTTTTATATTAATTTTAGGTTTTTCCTTTTTCTAAGATAGGTTAGGTTAAAAGGAAGTAAGATTCGATCTGGTTCATATTAATACGCCAAGTCCGGTGAAGTCACAGAGAGCTCGCTGGAGTTTCAAAGCCGCTAGCATAGTAAGCCCTTATGTATTATGCTGTTACAAAAGAAACGAAAAAGTGGTGACGTGGCAAGTCAGTTAGGGGATTAAGAAGGGTAGTGAATAAGAGAGAGACACGTGTCCGAGTTGTTAGCAAGAAACAGAGTATAAAACTCTGTTTTCTTCTCTTTTTACGATTCATTCAAAAATGTGTGTGTTCTTCTTGAATCTGTAACAATTTTGTTTAAAGTCTTTTTCATTGAGTTTTAGAATCTTTCTTTATCCAGATTCTATACTTGTGAGCTACAAGCTATTGTTTTACGGACGGTATTTTTATATATAGAGAGAAACATCGTTTATTTCTATCATATGCATTCAGTTGGGCAGAGAAACTTAAGAGATATGGCCAAACCCTGCTGCTCTCTCTTCCTACTGCTATGTTTAGTATTGCAGGAAACTGAAACCACTTAAATTGTGTGATCAACAATGTTGCCAAACTGCATAATAAATATGATATGTATACTATGAGTTGGCAAGGTCTCACAGAGGGGATTGGACGTGGAAAAGCTTCTGAACCCCATTGGATTCCATTTGGTAAAGATAACCCTAAACTTTCTTTAGTAAGCCAAATGTACAAATTGGCTTGTGTCTTGAGAAGCCCAAGCTAGAAGCTCTCTCCTCTGCAAAGTGTAGAAGCTTTAGTGAAAATGTTAAAATCTTGTTTACAAAAGAGTGACAAACTCGAACTACTAAAATTTTAGGTGCACCTTTAGAAAGACATACTGTTTCCCATCTTATGCCCATGATTAATACCATAATTAATCGTATTAAATATCAACTATTTTGGAAGTCAAAAACAACAAATACAGCATTTTAAACAACATGTACAATTGAGATATACTTATCTTTAAGAGTTTAAACCTCGGAAGGAAGGGGTGTGAATCATTCATTTGTTACTCTTCTTTCTTTCCTAAACCCTAGCTAAACTTTTATGTCTTCGGTGAAAGTACCACCACACATGGATTTTCATGATTAGTGTCTAACCTTTGGGCTTCTAAAACCGTTAAAATTCTCTAACTTCTCCAAATATGAGAGTTTTTTCGGTGTTAGACATGGGGATTTGGTAGGTTTATCACCACCTTTAGAACTATAGTCGCTCCATCCCATGAAATCCAACAAAGTTTTGGAGTAATGTGGGTCAAGCTTCTCGGTTTCTTCTCCCGAGTAAGAAGATCCTGCTGAGTCTGAATCTGTCTCACTTGTCCTCCCAGCATCTGATGTTTCTTCAGCCAATGAAGTCTGCTTTTGTGCCAAAGAATCTGTGTAGAGAACATCTTCTATCCTCGACATCACTGTGTAAGCTAAACTCTCAAGTATCCTCGAGTAACTCTCCAACACCGCTTGTCCAACATCCTGTATTCATTTAACCAATTAATAGTTTGGATCATCTTTTGTTTCTTAAACCAAAAAAATAAAAATCTTTGTGACTGATTGATGGTGGACTAATTAGTTACCACAGTGCTTGCACTTACCCTGTTAAACTGAATCTTGGAGATGTCAAGGGAAGATTGCGGAAGACCGGGAAATTTCTGCTTGAGTAAGACCAAGATGGTCTCTGCTCTCTCTTCAAACAATTCTCTTTTCCCCAAGCTAACTGCTGATCCCCAAGAAGATTTGTTGTCCTTTAAGTGAAGCTTCCTCTTCCAAATCACAACAGATGCCTCAATCCTGTTCTTCAAATCTAACACTTTGTGCTCTGTTGACAAGTCCAACATGGACAAGAACTGCGCTGGATCAAACCACTCCTCTGTTATGCTCTTATAAATCGAATCCCCAAGGCTGGATCTCCCGTTCTGTTAACACAAATCAAAGCATAAAATGCGATATATATAACAAACAACAAAGGTAGAAATGAAAATATTATTAATTTACCTTTGGGAGAGAGTCGATGTAGCTCTCTGGTAATGCCATTTCAGAGAGGACTTGAGCATTAATGGCCATTGCAGCTTTTTGGACCTGTGTGACTGAATCCTTTTGGAAGTATAGCATTTTTCGAGCTGGTTCAGATAAACCGCCGGGAGGAACTTTCACCGGAGGGAGCCACCATTTGTCGTTTGACCGAGCATTACTCGCTTGTTTCCCTTCTTCTGAATCCCTCGACACATAATAAAACTCGTTGTGTCCTCTGAAGTTGTCAAGTGTATCCTGAACATGTTCTCATCACCATTATTTACCTTACGCTAGCTCTTCTACTAACTACTAGGCGATATTATACACAACCATTTATAACCAGATGTTTTTTTGTTATAAAATAGTAGGTTTGACCTCGAGTATATAAATGGAATCACTTACGATGAGCATGGCGTCGAGTTTTCGAAGAGCTGGGATGTTCATGAGAAGATCACCTCTTTGTCTTGTCACCATAATCTACGTAAAATCATTAAACATTATAAATATTTCTAAAGAGGTATAGAAGGATATACTTCCTTCAGGAAGATTCGAACCTCAGTGCAAACTCCATCTTTGCTCGTTTGCTGAGAAGGAACAAACTCAACGATGTGATCGGTCACAGACAATAACCAATCGATCTCTTTCTTCCACCTCGCTTGTCTATCTTGTGGCATCGGTTGCAGCTTTGTCTGTTCCCCAAATATAGACGCTGAAAACCAATCATCAGAAAACTTAAGCGATCAAATCAAAAACTTACTTGCGAATGAAAAACAAAAACTTAGAAGAAAATATTTACCTGCAAGATTTGTGATAGCGTTAGAAAGTGCAAGAGCAGAAGATACGCCTTTTCCACCACCTGACATATCTTCTCCAAGAAGTAGTTTCGCAAACCTGTCCTTCATCTCAGTATCTGCAATTATTAGTCATTATTAGGATTTCTCACAAAAAAAAAGTTTGGGGAAAACATTTGTCTTCGGCCCAAATAATTTGTCCATACCTGCTTGTTGTCTCTCAGGTCGTTTTCCCGGCCGAGTAAGAGGGGAAATCATGGGAGGCATGCTCTCAACGGGGCTCTCTATGAGGCAGTCAGAGTTTTGGCTTTCAGGCATGTTGGATTCGACCAGATGAGAATCTACGTTCTCCACGACAAGGGTTTGAGGTTGTTGTTGTTGTTTTGTCGACAATGAATGAAACATTCTTTTAATGTTGAATGATTTGGAGACGCTCAGTCCTCGTTCCAACACTGCAACCATGGTACGACCACGTTCGCTTTTTTTTCTTTCCCCACAAGTTCAAACCTTTTATGCTTTTAAAATCCAGCTGATCGAAATATGATATAACTTTTACAAAACATAACAACAACCTCTTTTTGGTTTTAAATTGAAACAAAATTCTTAACAACAAACGTCTGTTTTGGATCTAAGGACTAAAATCATTTCAAATAAGAAATTAATAGATCAATATTTAGGGAGTTAACTTTTTTTAGGATTCGTTTTCTTCTCTTTCATGTTAGAAATATTGATGGTTTGTGGCAAAGTTGACATTCCACGAAGTACGGAAATGAAAATAAACTCCACAACTGATTCAAATTTCTCATGCATGAGAGACATACAACTCATCAAATAGAGTATTTAGTTATCCTCCAAATCTCGTCATTTCCTTGATCACTATTTTAATTAGCGTCAGTTTGTTATTACTGTTTTATGGAATCCCATTTGATCTATTGGTTTGAATAATGATTCATTAACTCATCTAAATCAAGAAGTCCGGCCGTCTGGGTTTCGAATCCCAATAAAGGTAGAATTATGGAAATTAATATCTTCGTGCAAGGAGTATTCTTAAGCGTGGATCTCATAGAACGGCTCAAGTGATGCAGTTATACGTGAGTCCTCATAAAGCATATCGAATTGTCGGCTATAGAATCTTCTGTAATATTTCTCATAGTCTGTAATAACATAATTATCCAACATTAATTTATTTTATCCCTACCATATAATATTTTTGATTAACTCAGTGAAGCCATTCCTTTTAAAAAGATATAATTTTAAAATATAAGTTGAATTTAATTTTAGCTAATTTATTTTTAAAAAACTTTTATTTTTAAGCCCTTCCAACAAATCCTAAATCTTCTTTCTCTCTTCTTCAATTATGTAAGACCCGATCCTGATCTTTAAGGCCAAATTGGACTCGCGGTCCTACTTGAAAAATAAAACCGATTTGATTCTTTTAAGTCTGATATATACTTAGTCTTTTTCAAAACATGAGGTTCATAGATCAACAGAACAACATGAAATACTCAGAAGGCAGATCGACATTGTATAAATAAAGAGATAAGATCTAATACAATATTCAGTTCGGTATAAGTTATTATAAGTTCATTCCTACGTCGATCTACCCATACACCACTTGCTGATAGAGTCTGCAAGGCTATTTTGTTTTACCACGATCAGCCTCAGATCCTGAAACCATAAACCATCTCGCATTAATCATAACCCGGTATTAACACAGCTGATTCAAACAATGCATATTTTGGTTCCTTAGAATAATATAAACCTCGACATAATATACCATACACCACTCGGTCATACTCGTAACTTTTCCAAGCATAGTCTTAAGTTTTATATCACCAATCCGTCCATAATCCTATCTTGCCATAAGATTATTATCTAGGACCAATCGGCCTTACCGTACGTCCCGATATTAGGACTCGGACTGCATGAAATGGAGTGGCCAAGGCCTTGATCCATTGGCACTGTTTCTTGATCCATTGGCACTGTTTGGGGACTCGCACCCTTTGGCAACTTGTACTCTTTGGCAACTCGCACCCTTTGGCAACTCATACCCTTTGAGTAAGTCCCAAAAAGTTCTCATGAGCTGATCCAACAACTCATACCCTTAGAAAACCACTTGGCTCCTTTGAGCTGATCCAACAACTCGTCTATCCTAGGTAACGGGTACTTGTTCTTCACAGTAACTCAGTTCAACCCTCGATGGTCGATACACAGACGCATGCTACCATCCTTCTTTTTTCACAAAGAGGACTGGTGCACCCCAAGGGAAACTACTCGGACGTATGAACCCGTTTTTCAGTAATTCTTCCAATTGCTTCTTTAGCTCGGCCATCTCGGCAGGAGCCATTCGATAAGGACTCTTGTAATAGATCGTGAATAGATCCGACCTATCACGGGGGGGGGGGACCTGTAGCGTACGAAACACATTCGGGAACTCAGACACCAACGAGTCCTCAAACAGATCTTTCTAATCATCAGAATTGTCGTGCTCCAAAGTGGTAATTGTGGCTGGAATGGCCTCACAACCCTGTCTAAGTATCCTTTTCGCACGTAGTGCTGACACAACTAGTTTCCCCAGAGCCGGACTCAGACTTTGGTACTCAACCGGGTGAGATTCAGCCTTCGCACACGACCATTGTGGCAATCGAGGGTGGCCCGATACTTTCCCAACCAATCCATGCCTAGGATCACCTCGTGATTCTGTAGGCGAACAGCGATCAGATCCACAAGTAGATTCTTACATGGATTGTCACCGGGACATTTGTCATAAGGCCTAGTAAATGCATGACTTGCCCACCGGCTGCCTTAACCAGCCTCAAATTATCCCCAAATTCCAAACAGAACAGACCCTTTTCGACCAGTTCTGGACTCACAAAGCTATGTGTAGCCCCTGTGTCGAAAAGTACGTGTGTTTCCACACCAACAATAATGAGGGTCCCTATCAGAGACCCACATCAGAATAACCTAACCATTCTAGGTTCCAGACCAAACATTTCTACTGAATTTAAAAAGATGAATTTAGGATGTTTCCAGTGATCGATTCAAATCATCCAGAAGCACCGTCATCCCTTGACACCTCGTACGCCCTTGGAGTTGTGGTCGACCTACCCTGGGTCACCTTGGTCATGTCTCCACGACCCTTCCCTTGTCCTCCTTGAAGTTTGGGACACTCTGATGCGCCCCGGTTCAAGCACCGACCTGCTTGGATCATGGACACGACCCAAGATGGCGATCTAGTCAACCAGCTCAACCAAACCGAGGTTCACCCAAATGACCAAGCCGTGTAGACTGACCAAGCCGTGTGCACTGACCGAGACGTGTGCACTGACCGAGACGTGTACACTGACCGAGACGTGTACACTGACCAGGACGTGTACACTGACTGAGCCGTGTACAAAATCGACCCGCGTGCATCCGTAAATGACCTAAGGTTGGAACCACGACCTAATGACCGAATTGGTCAACCTTCAGCCCTTCTTTCCTGACCCATTCGACAATCTAAGACCAATGGTCAAGCTTGAAGCTAACTTGGAAAAGGAAGGATTTACTAAGTGGAATCAACGATCAATTAACCTTGAGGATATCATGGGAAGCAGTAATGATAAATGTTCATTGTTTGACTCATATCTTCCAAACCAAGGGGATTATATCCATCAAATCACTTGGAGAATGTGCTCAGATCAATTACATAGCTCCTCGAATAAGAATCAGCTCAAATGGAGTTCAAAAGAAGGAGTTATGCCATTTACAAATCAGGTGATCCTCAATTCTCGTGAATTAAGGCCGTTCAGATCGTCACGGGTGTTATCTGATCCTTACCTTTGTGGACCCGACTGGTTCGGATAAACCTGGACATGTAGCCGAAGGGTCACCTTGAACAGTCTTCATCAAATTTTGTGTCTTTGACTCATTAATAATTTTCTAGTCAAAGATTGCATTTTCTATGTATGTTTTCAGTGTTTTCTTTATTTCTCTTTGACTACAAACCTTATAAGTATGTAATTTCGACCATGGAATAAATCATAGATTGTTTTCCTATTTTTTATGAGTTTTTCTCTTTGGTCATTTATTATAACACTTCTTGTTTCTTGTTGAGTTTCCTCCAAGTAAACATTCTCTATTTCGTTGGACTTGTGCGTCATATCAAGCAACGTTTGAAAACCTTCTTTTGTTGGATCGGTGCGTCACATCCAGCACTGATCGAAGTTTTGTAGTATCATTGGGCCTTCGGCAACCCTTTGTGTACCATTCATTCCACTTGTTATCCCTTTGGCGAGTTCATATCCCCTTAGTCCGATTGAGTGATCATGTCCGAATCTAGGACGTATCAAGTTGTATCAGAGTCATTCAATCGGTATCATCTTCGATTTAAATTTCTTCAAACACTTCTTCTTCTTTCTATGGTGAATCTGGGCCCCTCATTACCATCCACTATATAAAAAAATAGAAAAAAAAGGATAAAGAAAAGAAGAGATCGAAAAAAGAAGAAAAGTTTCAAAGATTTCAAAACGTTTGATTTGTGGTTTGGTGGTGGAAGAGAAAGCTTTCTGGCCGAGGAGAAATCCTTCCTTTGAGGAGGTTAAATCTGATTCCCAAATCCAAATTTTCTTATCTTCCTATCTCATTTCATTGTTTGTTTGCTTGGAAAACCCAGGGGAAACTTGGATTGTCTTTCTTAGAACTTTGAGAAGAAAATCTTGAGTGACCATGTAAATTTCGAGTGAAACACTTGAGTGGGGGAGATTAAAAACCTGAGAGATTGAGGATTTTTATCTGCTAACCTTTTGTGTTGAGAATTTTCAGGATAAAGATGTTTGGTCTTCTCAAGGAGAGTAGCAAAGAGAATTTCCAATGACAAGCTTACTTTAAATCTTCATCTCAAAATTCTTTTAATATTTTTTATGAGTTTATTACTTTCCAGGAAAGGCCAACCCTAACAATACCACATGAGAAGCCTAACCAGAGGTGCAAGAAACAATCTAAAACGTCCATAGATGAATGAAGCTGTTCAAAGAAGGCTTTACAATCATTCTGAAGTCCAAGAGTTTTGTGTCAACCTTATGGAGGCGGTGGTGAAAGCACTCAAGGACATCAGCAAGAGCCACAAGAAGAGCACATCCACATGTTCACCTGTAGCTGAGCCATCAATATTCATCAGTGAAACACCCAAAGGTAAATTTGAAAACCACCTTAAAGATCTAAAAGATTATTCAGATTATTTACCCATCTATATGAATATGATGAACAGCTGAATGGAGGGTTGATCACTTGTAAGGATGAATGTGATCTTCCTTCTCTGGAATCTGAGTTTATGAATGATAATGAACAGGCTATTGTAGAACTAACCGTTTCGCAACCGGAGCATCCGAGTAGTTTTGTTTTGTTTCCGCAGGTTTTTGAGGAAGAGCCACTGGACTATCAACATCAAGAACCACGTCTTGACACTAGAAAACCCTTAGATGATGATATAGGTCATATATTTGATGAGGAGGACAAACCTGGTCCAGTCTTTGATGAAGAAGCAACAAGCATCACATCCATCGCTATGGAGAGTCATCTATGCTTTGATCCCGACACATCTCCTGCCCCTTTGTCTCTTTATCTTCAAAAGCACTTTGAGAACTCTGATTTGTTTAATTCTCTGCCTGGCCTGTTTGTCAAGATCAGTTCTCATGATGTGACTCGTTTTGGTCTTTAAAAGATGAAAGAATTTTGTGTTTCAAAATCTGTTTTTGAAAACATGATTAATTCTTTTAAAATTTTTAAACCTGATGAACTTCTTTATCAACCACGTCTTCAAAATGTCAATGACATCACTTCTGGAAATATTTTGAACTTTGATCAGTTCTTGGAACATAACAAAGGTTTTCATCCTCTTGAAAAGTCTTTTCATCTTGATTTGCAACAAACTGATTTTTGAGCTAGAAATTCTTTTGATTCGTTTTTTTTTCAAAAGAAATGGCTTTGATGTGAGTTCTTCTATGCATGCACTGATCACTGATGATTTTTTTGCATCCTCTTATGCCTTGGACGAAATTTTGATTAAGAAGTTGCTGGAAAAGAAATTACTTGAAACTGAAAATGATTTTTGTGATTCTATTTTGCAGTCTGATCTTGTGTGTCCTAAAACTGATAAAACTTGGCATTTTCTGAGATCATTTCGTGATAATTGTGTTGTTTTGATCATTAATGATATCTTGGTTTACAACACTTTCTTTGAAAAACTCCTTGAACTTTTGATCAATGATTCTCAATGTGAACATACTCTTTTGTGTTCTGATTTTGAGAAGGATTGGCATGTTTCGAAAATGATTCATACTGTTGCATGCCTTGACACCATTCCTGTCTATAATATCTACTTTGATGTGCATCTTGGAAGGCTAAAATGTGTGCAACTTCTTCTTGGAAAGGAGATCTTGATTTTTGATTTGAACAAGTACTTGTCTTGCACATATGATCCTGGTCTTTTAGTGTCTGTTTTGAGTGTCTAGGAAAGACAGTTTCAGCCTCTGAGAAATGAGAGCATTGAACATGCCCAACAGCCTTAGATATGGAGAGGCATTGTTGTCCAAGCCGGCTACCTTGGAGATGTCAGCGACAGAGGTTCAGTCCAAGGAGAATATCTTAACATTCAGAAAGTCTTTTGTCGTAAATCTAATTTTCCTGGAACGCCAACTCATCAAGGATTCACTGAGGCTTGGAATCAAATGAAAAGCTTCACGAAGGAAGGAGTTATGAAATTTTCAAACCGAAGGTTCTCCAGTCCATATATGCGCGAGTTCCAGACATCCAAAGGAGATTGAGGCCCAAGAAAGAAGCGGCCTGAGACAAAGCCGATCATAGGATTCAAGATGAATCTATCAGGTTTCCAGAAAGACCAAAACCATGAGAAATGGCCATGGAATTATGAAGATATGATCCATCCACCAAAACCGGCCAGACCAAAGACAGTTCAGTTTTCATCACTTAGCCAAGCACCCAGAGGTAATTCTAAAACTTCTAAATTTATTTGTGCTGATGAATCTGTTAAGTGTCGTAGCATGAATCAGATTACCTTTGACGTGCCCATGGAGCTTGAGTGTTTTCTTCCTTCTTTTAATTTTGGTGAATTGAAAGAAAACCCAACAAAAGAGGCAGCAAAGAGTTCACCACAAGAAAAACAGTTGGACCTGGTGATCCTCAATGAACCAAAGATGATTCCTCAGTCAACCTCCTGTCAAAACCAAAAGCACTGTAATGATCATGGGTTGATTATCTATGTTCTTCATGAGAATGTTTTTAATTCGAGAGTTTCTAAGTGAAAACACATCTTTACTTGGTTGAAAAACATTTTGCTTAAACCTTTTCATGAATTGTTTTCATTAAGCTGTACTTTGAAAGAGACTTGGTGTAGGAAAGAGCATGAACCAAAATTGCTTAGATCAGACAATCATTTTGATTTCGTTCATGATGAGAATTTTTTGAAATTTGCACTGTTTCATTCTTTTCCTCCCATTTTCACAGCTGTGCCTGATTTTAAAATTAGTAAACCAACTTTTGGCGATCAATTTACTTTCTTAATGCTTGCCCACGTGCTTGATGATTATCCTAAGAGCTTGGATCATGTTTTTGATGTCTAACCCTTTGATAATTTCTTCCGCAGATTTGATGTGGTTTCTCTAGTTGTTTTGAAAGTGCATGATATAAAGGATCAGTTTCAGATGAAAGCAACCAGAGGAGGACGACACCACACTTGTGTTCTTGGAATATGGAACTGGAAATACTTGAGGGAAATAAGTTCAAAACTCCAAGGAAGTATCTGTCCAAAAATTCTCTTCATTGAATTTTACATGATTTTAAAATTCTTTTATTTTGTCTGATTCATTTTCTTTTGTTTCAGGTAAAATGGATTTGAGGTCAAATCCTTTTGAAGTTGGAGGGAATGATGCACCCCGTTCCGAGCACCGACCTGCTTGGATCATGGACACGGCCCAAGATGGCGATCTTATCAACCAGCTCAACCAAACCGAGGTTCACCCAACTGACCAAGCCGTGTACACTGACCGAGACGTGTACACTGACTGAGACGTGTACACTGACCGAGACGTGTACACTGACCAAGACGTGTACACTGCCCAAGCCGTGTACAGAATCGACCCGCCTGCATCCGTAAATGACCTAAGGTTGGAACCACGACCTAATGAACGAATTGATCAAACTTCAGCCAATCTTTCCTGACCCATTCGACAATCTAAGACCAATGGTCAAGCCAGAAGCTACATTGTAAAAGGAAGGATTTACTAAGTGGAAGCAACGATCAATTAACCTTGAAGATATCATCGGAAGCAATAATGATATATGTTCATTTTTTGACTCATATCTTCCAAACCACGAGGATTCTATGCATCTAATCACTTGGAGAATGTGCTCAGCTCAATTGCAGAGCTCCTCGAAGAAGAATCAGAGCAAATGGAGTTCATAAGAAGGTTTTATGCCATTTACAAATCAGGTGATCCTCGGTTCTCGCAAATTCAGGCCGTTCAGATCGTCCCGCGTGTGACATGATCCTTACCTCTGTGGACCCGACTGGATCGGATGAACCTGGACATGTAGCCGGAGGGTCACCTTGACAAGTTTTCATCAAATTTCGTGCCTTTGACTCATAAATAATTTTCTAGTCAAAGATTGCATTTTCTACGTACGTTTTTTAGTGTTTTCTTTATTTCTCTTTGACTACAAATCCTATAAGTATGTAATTTCGACCATGGCACAAATCATAGATTGTTTTCCTCTTTTTTATGAGTTTATCTCTTTGTTCTTTGTTTAGAACACTTCTTGTTTCTTGTTGAGTTTCCTCCAAGTAAACATTCTCTATTTCGTTGGACTTGTGCGTCATATCAAGCAACGTTTAGAAACCTTCTTTTGTTGGACCATGCATCACATCCAGCAACGATCGAAGTCTGGTAGTATCATTGGGCCTTCCGCAACCCTTTGTGTCACCATTCATTCCACCAGTTCTCCCTTTGGCGAGTTCATATCCCCTTAGTCTGATTGAGTGATCATGTCCGAATCTAGGACGTATCACACTCCCTCTGAAAGTGTCCGCTTTTGCCGCAATTGAAACAAGTCGGAGGGCCGCTTGCACCATATTGTCCTGGAGTCCGGCTTGGTTGAGGGCAGTACCAGAGCAAATTTTCCATACTACCACAACACCCACAAGCTCCATGGTCTTCCAGCATTCGCCTGGATGGCGTTTGCCACACTTAGGGCACTCAGGTCTATCACCAGGGGGTTACTCCCTTTGACCTGGTCCCATTTCCTCATGTGGTCATTAGTCTTACCGATTGGGGCAGACTGAGACCAAGTCTTAAACGTAGATTCCTCCATTGAGTTAAACTCCAAGAGAACCATATATTACACTAGCTCGGCCACAATGCTGAAGGTGCGGATCGAATAGTGGGTCCTCAGTTCGGGCCTTAAGCCAAGAATGAACCGACGAACCTGGACTGCCTCGTCCTCAAGATCCCTTCCCAAAAACCGCCTAAGCCGGTTGAACTCCTCCTCGTACTCCTGTACGGTCCTGCAGCCTTGAACCAAATCTTGGAATTTGGATTCCAATCGGTCCCATGCCTCTGCCGGAAAGTATTTACGGTTGAATTCCACTTCGAAATCTGCAAAACTTTGGAGGTTCCCATTGGTGTGCTTATCCAAAGCCAGTCACCAATTATGTGCATTTCCTTCTAGGAAGTGGACTAAAATGTCCCGTTTGTAATCCTTGGGACAACAAGTCGAATTGAAGTTCCGGACTAGTCGGCTTCTCCAGTTATCTGCTACGATTGGGTCGGTAGTACCTTAGAAATGTCGGGTGCCCAAACGGGATATGTGTTCCAAAAAAACTCAGATAGTCCACCTATCTTGTGAACCTTGTAGGTGGGTCGATCTCGGCAACATCGGCTAGGCTTCCAGCCTGACCATTAGCTAACGGTATAGCCGTAGCTCATGGTGTTGCTTGACCAACCGATGAATTCACTAGAGGAGTGACCATCTGTGTCATCGCAACCACTTGGTTACCCATAACTTTCATGGCTTCCAGGATGTCCTTCATGGATGGTTCTACAGCCCGACCAGCAGTACAGTCAGCGTTTGATCATAACCAAAGACAGAACGGTTGATCCTATTATGCTTGGCTTGGCTCCTAGAACTGTGATAACCTCAATCATTATAATAAAAGAATATACAGAAACTATCTACCATATTCTATTTCATTCAACCAACCACCCCACCCGACACTAGCATAGATAGACAGTCCAAATCAATTGAACAAGACCAGAACCGAAATGTCCTCTTAGACCAATCCGCCCAACTAGACAAGTTCTAGTGTTTTCTGGTAACCTTGAAGTCTGGCTCATAGGCCATGAGACTTCCTTACCTGACTCGGCATTCAGCCGGAATTCATCCAACCGAGTGAGACCCCAAACCCATCCAGATTGTCAAATAATTGGCCGGACTTCGGATCTCATTGTTCGATTATTTGAACTGTATGTGTCTTGAATAAACAATCAAGGACTGATCCATATGGATCGGACAGAACCGCATCCAGTGGAACCGATTGGGAATAGGCACCCCTTTGGTCCATGGCACCCTTTGGCCGATGGCATCCTTTGGTCGATGGCACCCTTTGGTCTATGAAACCGTTTCTCTGATGGCAACCTTTGGTCCTCGCACCCTTTGATATTCGCAACCCTTGGTACTTCGTACCCTTTGGTTACTCGTACCCCTTTGTAACTCACAAACCTTGGGGACTCGTGACACTTGGTGACTCATGACCCTCGTGCCTCTTGACACTCGCACCCCTCGAGTCATCCCAGCCATTCAGCCTAACCGCCCTTTACTTAGGACGATCCGGACTGACCGCATAACCGACCCACGGTCTAGGTTTGCGGAGGAAGTGTTTCCACATTAAGACTAGGGTCATAACCCTTGGACCCAACCATCACATCCCTTCGTGTAAACCAGAAAGAGAAGAAGAAGAAGAACAAGAAGAATGAAAGAAAATAGATAAAGAGAAAGAGAAAAAGGAAGTAACCACCGAACCGATCAGACCTTAGACTTGGCCGATGGGGCCATACTTCTAAGACAATGGATCGGTGGTCCTCCACGTACCCTGGAACCAGTCTCTGGGTTTCCCACGACCTTCTCCTTGTTAGATCATTCCATTATAGATCGGAAATTGCCTTCCCCTAAAACGATTGAACTCAACGGAAAACAACCACCACACTCGGCCTTCTTTTGGCTGGAACTCTCTCTCTCTTTCTCTCTTTCTCTCTCACGATATTTCTCTTAGTTTTTACTCTGGAAACTGATTATGATAATCGACAGATAGGGTCCCTATTTATAGAGAATTATTGGCCAGGACTTGTCCCACGAACAGGCACAACTTGTTTGGCGAATGGGCATGACTTGGTCGATAGTTTGCACCCCTTGACCAACCGCATCCCTTCGCCTATAATTTCCCCATACTGGGTCAAGATCAAGCCCAACCCAAGACCCAGACCCTCAAGGCTTAGACCACGGCCTTACCCAAGAGTCCACCGGACCCTAACCCCCATGGCTGGACAAACCAGCCCACCACTGGCCCGGACCCGGTCCAACTACCTAAGACCCGAACAATCCAGCCAGCTGATTTTAGCTGATCCCCAGCTGATTCAGCTTAGTGAGCTGGTATCTCATCTGAATGAGCTGACTTAAGTCGGACTGAGCTTGCTCGAGCTACGTCTGGCTGCTCAAGCTATTCGTTCACTTCGCCAAGTGATATACTATGGATTTGACTTGTTTTACCTAATGATATATATATTAGATTTAGTCTTTTATATGCATTTGTCATTGTTTTAGAGCATTTATACGTTTAGGTACTTATTGGAAGCAATTGGAGCTTTTGAACTATTTTGGAGCAATTAGGACTGCTCAGCAAAAACCAAGAGTCGGATCCAAAATTATGAATGGACCATGGAATGATGTCACATACTGTCGATCGATGACGAAGTCGGCAGAAAGATTGAGAAATTACAAATTTTACCCAGAAGTCTCATTAATTGCAAGACAAGTCTCTGCCGAATTTAGACTATTTATTAGGGTTTTCTATCTTTGTTAAACCCTAAGCTTATTATTCAGAAACTAGGCAGCCACAAAGGGACACCAGAGTTTTTAGAGTTGGAACACATTGCTACATCTATTGGAGAAAAATATCTTATCATCATACAGAGAAGATCTTGAACTCCTTATCTTTTTATTCATTCCATTCTATGCAATTTATTCATAATTTAATGATGTTCTTTATTGTTATGTCTGAGTAGTTCTCTACTAGATTTAAGGTTATTCAACGGTAGTAATGTATTGCTGATTTTATAGAATTGTTAGAGTAATCTTCCTGGTTCTTTATTTAAGTTGCACTTAATGGTAAGTTGAAATTGATCAATTCAATCTTAGAATTTAGGGTTCTATAGCGCAAACGAGAGCATGGTTATAACCTGTAATCTATCTTAAACAATCTAAATAACTAGTAACAAACGAGAGTTGAATTAGGAGTTTAGAGAATTTATTAAACCATGAAATTAGTACTATATAGAATGAGCATCAATCGACGCCATCATATTGCTATCGATCGACGCTCAGCCGAGATGCGCGAGAGTGATCTCCTAAACTCTAAGGTTTAAATTTAGAGATACTTAATAAAACTGTAACAATCTATTAATCTGCATTATTAAAACCTACCTGAGAACTTCCCCTAAGTCTAATACCCTAAATTAATCTTCACAAACCAAATCAATCTTGAATATCTCTTTTATTGTTGTTGCTATAATCATCTAGCCTTAATTCGAAAACAATAAATATATTGTGCAATCTTAGAGTGTCTGTTAATTCGATCCCTAAGTACTACACTGAACCTCTTATTTGAGAGAGTAAAGCGGGAATATAGGGTTAATTTGAAAGTGAAATAAAACCTCACATCAAATTTGCGGCCGTTGCCGGGGACTCTTTCTTATTGCCAGTAGATTTCGTTTAGAAAATTGTATAGATTTTTCCTTTACTGTTTGCTAAAATTACTCTTTCCCTAAACCCTATGACACATGTACTAAAAGGGGAGAATATGAATTCTGGACAACAACCATTGATCGACGGAGATCATCTGGAATCGATCAACTTTTGTCCACTACTGTCAGGCGAAACTCTTCCATTGCCATCAATAGATACCGATCATCCGGAAGGAGGTAAGTACACCTTTACTGAATCTGATAATGAGAAAGTAGTCTTGATAGAACCAATGAATAATAAAGCAACGAAGCTAGCCAACTAATTTATTATCAGGAAGCTGCAATTCCTAATCAAATCACTAAACCTCCAAAGAATGAGATAAACCTTGAATTGCCAATGCTCGAATACCTAAATCCCAGAATAACTTATTCCAATAGATCTGCGATTCGAATATCTGATAACCATGCTGGAAGCTCTCAACTTGATATCGATTTCCTAATTATGGCGCGAAAAAACCAGTTCAGTGGTTCTCCTACTGAACACCCGAATGATCACATCGCGATGCTAGAAGACATGGTGAACGATGATTTCCATCGCTGCAAACTGTTTCCTTTTTTCCATGGAGGGTGACCCCAGGAGGTGGCTGAACCAGCTACCACCAGGATCCCTGACTTGTTGGGAAGACATTCGAAGCGCTTTCATAAATCACTTCTTTGACAAGGAGATATACTGGGAAGCAAGAAGATAAATATCCGCTTTCGTTCAAGGTAGTCTCGAATCTTTTAGAACCTCCTGGAATAGGCTTCAGAGCCCCAACTAATCAATACTTTTTATAGAGGACTCAACCTAGATTATCAAACCATCCTTGATAAAGCCAGCGACGGGAACTTCGGTACCCGAAGTCCTACGAGTGCTAAAAGGCTAATAGAAAACATAGCCTTAGGTCGACCTTTCGATAGAAGAGACACCGAAAGGAAGGAACCACCATTATTCTAAGAGAAGGAGCAGTCGATCCGAGTTAACGAAACTCTGGCATCAGTTGCAGCCTTTATGGACGAAATGACCTATCTCGATTTATGGTGAGAGCGACTCTACCTTTCAATTTAGAAAAAATGAGTTGAATTCTCTGATGTGATGAACCGGCACGATCAACGATTTAGGGAAGACACTGTCAATTTCAAAAGTGACGCCACCGTGAACAGATACCAAAGAAGTTCGAAGTAAAAAATGAACCAAGCTTTCACAAGAAACCATAAGATAGTCGCCGACCTCAATAAGAAGCTCGATCTTATATACTCAGAAACGACAGAAAAATTTGAAACTCTGAGCGAACACATTAGGAGAATCGACAACCAAGGGGCGAGCAACGCCCTGTCCATCAGAAGAGAGGACGGATTTTTACCTGGTAAAACAGACGCTAACCCAAGAAAATAATGCAGTATCGTAGTTTTGCGAAGCGGTCAACAACTCACCCTTGGCGTTAAAGAGAGTATTACCATCGATGAGTTCGCAAAAATCGCAACGAACGAAAACGAAAATGAAAACGCATCCCATCTCGCTCGAAATGTACGAGAAGAACCCCGATATTTTCCCTGAACCCGATTTACTAGAGAAAGATGACGATCTCGAGGAATTAATTGTTGAACCTAAAGGGAAAGGCACAAATGTAGGAGACGTCGATCGACACCCCTTAGCGGACATCGATCGATGCTCTGAGTCTATAATTGATCAACATTCAGATCATAGAGTTAATCGAAGCTATGACCCAGAACCAACCAAACTGGTTAGGACAAAAGTCTACCATGCCAATACTCTCTTACCTCGTAAAAAACGCTAAGCAGAAAAATAAGCAGCTAGACAAAGCAATATGCAAGAAAGCGTTTGACAAAATAATCATTGAGATGCCACTAAGCGACGCTATTCACATCTGGTCCGCCATTAAGCAGTACATGAAAGATACAGCTTCACGAGGATTCCATGAATCGGAACACTGTGTGATGATGGTATCCGAAGAGGTGAGTGAAATTATTAGAGGAAAAACTCCAGTTAAACTCCACGAACCCGATAGTTTCGTTTTAAACTGCACTATTAGCGATGAGAGATTTCAAAAATCCCTCTGCGATCTAGGCTCTAGTGTAAACCTGATGCCTTACTTCGTCGCAGTCACTCTCGGGATAACACATTTCAACCTACCAGGATCACTCTCGTTTTAGCTGACATATCCACTAGAATCCTAGAGGGTATACTTGAGGACGTACCCGTACGCGTTAATAACTGCAATATACCTGTCGATTTTATAGTGCTTAAATCTGAGCGAGAACCTCGAAATCTGATTATCTTTGGAAGACCTTTCTTGGCCACCTCCAGAGCGATCATCGATGATAGAGGAGGACGTATATGCCTCAACATCGGGAAGATACCGATAATTTTTGATATGGAAAAGATAATAAAACAACCTTTTATGGATGGTCAAACTTACCATATCGATCATCTTTCTGATCTAGTAGAAGAATCATTTATAGATATTTACTCGAACGAACCTTTAGAGAAAGAAAGCAAATCTCCTGCAGGCAACATCCCTACGTTAGAAGATCACACTAGATAGTATACAAGGTTAATGGACGCCACATAAGGAATTTTCAACATTGAAATCGAAGATCTCGATTTGTCGACACCCGTCGATCGACATCCCGACGTTCCCATCGATCAACAGCGTACTGCAACCGGCGATTGGTGCAAAGCTAAAGCGCCTAAAATCGAACTTAAACCACTTCCAACTGGTCTTAAATATGCTTTTCTTTACGACAACTGCTATCCTGTCATAATAAATGCTGATTTGAGTAGCGGAGAGCTAGCACTATTGCTGAGTAAACTGCGAAAGCACCTCAAAGCTCTCGGATATTCGCTAGATGATATACTGGGAATTTCTCCTAATTTATGTATGCATAGGATACACCTTTGATGATGAATCAAAGTCATCCATCGAGCATCAAAGGAGATTGAAACCTAACCTGAAGGAAGTAGTTAAGAAGGAAATCATGAAACTCTTAGGGGCAGGCGTCATTTACCCGATCTCAGACAGCAACTGGGTCAGTCCACTTCATGTTGTCCCGAAGAAAGGAGGAATTGTCGTAGTAAAAAATGATAAAGATGAATAATATTTACTAGAACTGTCACCGGACACAGAATGTGTATCGATTATAGGAAACTAAATGCAGCCACACAAAAGATAATTTTCCCTTACCCTTTATTGATCAGATGTTAGAAAGGCTCGCGAGCCACGAATACTATTTCTTTCTTTATGGATATTCTGGATTCTTCCAGAACCCCATACATCCAGACGACCAAGAAAAGATCACCTTTACGTGTCCCTATGGAACGTTCGCATATCACAGGATGCCATTCGGACTCTGCAATGCCCCTGCGACCTTCCAAAGATGCATGATGTCAATATTTACCGATATGATTGAAGACTTTATGGAGGTTTTCATGGACGACTTCTTGGTATATGGTCCGAATTTCAAGACTTTTCTCGATAACCTATGTACGGAGAGAAAAATCTGGTTTTGAACTGGGAAAAATGCCATTTTATGGTCAACAACGGAATTGTATTGGGACACAAGGTCTCATAAGACGAAATTGAGGTGGACAGTGCAAAGATTGATATAATGACTGGACTGCCACCTCCCACTAATGTCAAAGACATTTGAAGTTTTCTAGGAAATGCTGGATTCTATAGGAGATTCATAAAAGATTTTAGCAAAATTGCTAGACCCCTCACTGCACTTCTCTGCAAGGAAGTGAAATCCGGTTTTACACCAGTATGTCTCGAAGCCATTAAAGAAATCAAATCAGCACTCGTGTCCGCCCTTATTGTCCAAGCACCAGATTGTAATTTACCTTTTGAGATTATGTGCGACGCCAGCGACTTCGCTGTAGGCGTTGTGCTTTGGAAGAAAAAAGGACAAAAAGTTGCACGCTATATACTACGCTAGTAGAACCCTCGATGACGCGCAACACAACTATGCGACGACATAAAAAGAGTTACTACATGTAGTATTCGCCTTCGAAAGATTCCGCTCCTATCTAGTCGGTTATAAAGTAGTTGTTCACACCGACCACGCCGCATTAAAATATTTAATGAATAAAAAGGATGCTAAGCTGAGGCTGATACGGTGGATTCTACTTGAAACACCCCAACCCAGAAATCTTTCATTAAGTAACATAAGTAAATATTGTAGTTTTAATAATAAATCCGAGTCAATATATCATAATCGTATGAAATAAGGTTCGTAAAAATTCTCATGAGAATCCCATAACAATCCCAATATTGAATACCCCGTCCCGATGGTCTTCATCGTCCCGCACTCCGGTCCAAACAACTACTCATCACCTGCATCACAAAAGGAGGCATGAGCATACAAAAGTACTAAGTGAGGACACTCAATACCGCCCACTACAGTCCAATAATCAATCAATCAAATTCCCCATTCCAACCGAGCAACCTAGCAGTCCCATTCTATCAACTTAGCATTCTGTTTTCTCTCATCACTTACTTAGCCATTTTCATGCATCCAAAAAAACAACCTAACGTCCGGTTCTATCATTCCTTTACTTTAACATTTCCCAACATTCCGACCAGAAGGTCCATCAGACTTTGGCCGTAGCCAAACCTTTGGCCGAAGCCAACCTATGGTCGTAGCCAACCTGCGGCCGTAGCCGTACCTGTGACTGTAGCCGTACCTGCGACCGAAGCCAAACCTGCGACCTGTCAGTCCATTACGGCCGTAGCCAAACCTGCGGCCAAAGCCAACCTGCGACCCGAAGGTCCATAACGGCCGAAGCCAACATACACGGCCGAAGCCAAAACATACTTTCCTTAACTTAATCACGTTCTTCTAATCCCGTACTTTCCTTAAATTACTTCTAATCTCAATATGTTTCTATAACATTTTTAATCTAACATTTCAATTCTTGTCGGATCAAATCTAAGTTATTCACGTAAACATCTCAATAAAACATACCATCATTTCATGTAATCTATCATGCAAATATCCTATCAATGTATGAACGTTCTTCGATCCTTGAGAACTATCTCGAAGAACGAAGAACAAACTTTCCATAAACAATTTCCATCATACAATTTTCCTAAGAACATTACAAACGAACTTACCATAAACGAGTTCTATCCAAGAACTATTTGATCCTAAGGAATCAACTACGCAAAACAATCCTTATTGGACTGTCACGAATCCAATACTCACCTTAATGGATAGGGTATATAAAGTTTTTCTGTGATTGGCTTGATAGGATGTGGTTGCAATAAAGCAAGGTGACAGTTATACTTAGAAAATATGGGAGTCTTCGTTTTTCAAAACATTTTTCGCAGGCTTGTTTGCTTGAAGACAAGCAAAAGGCTAAGTCTGGGGGAGTTGATATACTATGGATTTTTACTTGTTTTACCTATGATATATATAGTATATTTAGAATCTTTTATATGCATTTGACATTGTTTTAGAGCATTTACACGTCTATGTACTTATTTGAAGCAATTGGAGCTTTGGACTATTTTGGAGCAATTAGGACTGCTCAGCAAAAACCCAGAGTCGGATCCAGAATTACGAATGGACCATCGATCGATGTCACACACTGTGTGTCAAACAGCGATGAAGTCGGCAGAAAGATTGAGAAATTACAAGTTTTACACAGAAGTCTCATTAATTGCAAGACAAGTCCCTCGCCGAATTTAGATTATTTATTAAATTTTCCTATCATTGTTAAACCCTAAGCTTATTATTCATAAACTAAGCAACCACAAAGGGTCACCAAAGTTTTTAGAATTGAAACACATTGCTACATCTATTGGAGAGAAAGATCTTATCATCATACAGAGAAGATATTGAACTCCTTATCTTTTTATTCATTCCATTCTATGCAATTTATTCATAATTTAATGATGTTCTTTATTGATATGTCTGAATAGTTCTCTATTAAATTTAGGGTTATTCAACAGTAGTAATGTATTGGTGATTTTGTAGAATTGTTAGGGTAATCTTCATGGTTCTTTGTTGAAGTTGCACTTAATGCTAAGTTGAATTTGATCACTTAAATCTTAGAATTTAGGGTTCTATAGCGCAAGTGAGAGCATGGTTATAACCTGGAAGCTATCTTAAACAATCTAAATAAATAGTAACAAACGAGAGTTGAATTAGGAGTTTAGAGAATCTATTGAACCACGGAATTAATACTTTTTAGAATGAGCATCGATCGACGCCGTCGTATTGCTATCGATCGACGCCATTGTATTGCTATCGATCGACGCTCAGCCGAGATGCGCAAGACTGATCTCCTAAACTCTAAGGTTTAAATTCAGAACGATACTTAATAAACCTAGCAATCTATTAATGTACATTATTAAAACCTACCTGAGTACTTCCCTTAAGTCTAATGCCCTAAATTAATCTTCACAAACCAAAGCAATCTTAAAGATTGCTTTTATCGTTATTGCTATAATTCATCTTGCGTTAGTTCGAAAATAATAAATCTATTGTGCAATCTTAGTCTCTGTGGATTCGATCCCTAAGTACTAAACTGAACCTCTTATTTGAGAGACTAAAGTGGGAATATATGGTTAATTTGAAAGTGAAATAAAACCCCACATCACCCAGCTACCGTAATACTCGTCCAGCTCCTTTAACTCGTTTCTCTCCCTCTCATTTGGTTAAGTCTTCACATAATTATCCCTATCTTGACCATGGAGCGCCTGCTACTTGATCAGAGTGATATGCAGTTCATTTCCTCGACCCATGGTCATACACACGATCATACCGAGGATCGGGGTGTGACAAGAAGACTGCCCTCTTAGGTTTTCTAGCTCTCCTTAAATTAAGATAGAAAACCCGAATAAATATTCTAAATTTCCGTTAGGGACTTGTCTTGCAATTAATGAAACTTCTGGGTAAAACTTATAATTTCTCAAGCTTTCACCGATCTTGCTGTCGACTTGACCGTCGATCGACACACAGTGCATGACGTCGATCGATGGTCTATTCATAAATATGGATCCGTATCGGAGTTTGTGCTGAGAAATCCTGAGTGCTGGGATATCACACATCCCTAGAAATCTTGCAAGCAAGTTTGATATTCAGACTGCAAAATAACCAATGAGAACAATCTTGAAGAAAATCTTCACTCTTGTCGTCCTTCAGAATGAAAAGCTATCTCCTTGTTATTGCCATATTACTCCCTTTTACATAAGCATATTTTCTACCACTGGCTTTTACTAGCCCGTCTAACAAAGTGCGAAGAGAGAAAGAAGTTGGCGAAGGAAACTTCAGAAACAGATCTAAGAGTTAACAATAGGAGATGCAACATAATCTTTTAGAATCACCTGTCTAGTGAGGTAGCTTCCTAGAAGGTTCTCTGGAGCAAAGTTGACCAAATACAAGTTATCTTTTATGAAAAGGCCAGATCCGACCTTTACGAAAAAGATGGATTGACCACCTCCTGCAAGATATTGCTATAGAAGATCACTTTGTGTGTGCATCTATATACAAGAACTAAATGCAAACTGTGAGAATCTAAGTTAAAGACGGTGGTGGAAAGTAAATATTGACAAGGCATCAAAGCCTCCAAGTCATCAACAATATCCTTAAATTTCTCAATTGGAAGAACTTTTGGAGCTCTATACCATAGAGTTAGTATCATACAAGTGAAAGAGAGAGAGAGAGAGAGAGAGAGAGAGAGAGAGAGAGAGAGAGAGAGAGAGAGAGAGAGAGAGAGAGAGAGAGAGAGAGAGCTATGTATAAACCTTCTTATCGAGATGGAAATAAGATACCTCCCAAAGTCGTTTTCTCTGCTTATTGATTTTCACTAAAAGAGAAGGAACATATTAAAATTTTGACAAGTCTCCATTAAAATATAAACCTATATGTGTCACAAGCTAAATTTCTTCAGACAACATGCTTGTCGCCCATGGGCTATCAATCATTAAACATCAAATATCTTTGGTTTAATTCAATCAAACAATCATTGAAAACAAGTCTACTAGCTACCTAAGCTTCTCTAACATCAAATTCCTTTGGTTAAGCAAGCAAAGAGCATTATCACTTTGATTGAGACATTTCATCGAACACCTTTCACGCATGAAATGTCTAGAGATCTAGATTAGAGAAATCAAGTCTAAACTAGAATTCGGAATAAGAGATAAGCATAAAAAATGAATGATCCAACACTAAACACTCTTAATTATCACTTAATCACCCTACCCCATAAGTTCAAAAAGAGTCTACTCAATAATCTTCATGATTAAGCTTAAACTCATGATGGCTTCAGGATTAATCATGTTGACAATATGAAATAAACTCAAATAACTCAAGAAAGAAAGATTAGATTACAAAACATTCAAGTTTTCCTCAAAATATCAATGTGTTTAGAGAGAAAAACAAGATCCCCTTCAAATTAGGTTTAATACATACTTATATTACGCTAAAATTTGAACCGGGTCGACCCGAAAAACCCTGGGTATGACCAAAAAAAACTAAATGGGTAAATGGTCAAAGTTCTGGCTGCGGACGGGCTCGACCCGAGTCCATGATCCGCGGGCGATCACGTACAAAATTCCTGCTCTCTGCCATGATCCGCGGAGAGCTCTAACTCGCGGCCTTGGTTCGCGGTCCAGCTTGTCCAAACACCACTTCTCGAGTATGAATCCGCGGAAAAAGTCAGCCCGCGGTCGACGTATGCAGCTCACCTATTCAAGACTCCCGCGGGCTACCTTAGTCCGCGTTGATTTTCTGTGCCTCGTCCATTTCAAAGCTCACCTCTCGGTTCAGGATCCACGGACGGCCTTCACCTGTGCCACACATCTGCGTCTCATCTTGCTAGTCCGCGGTCAGGCACCCGCGGCCGGGCATTTTGCTTTGTCTTTGCCATTTCTCTTGCTCAAACCTCCCATTCTTCAACTTGAGCTTCTCCAAACCTGAAATACTACACATGCATATGCTATGCACCTAAGTGGACTCTAAATGCATCATAAATGATCAAAATGAGAATGGAAATGAAAGCTAAAATCATGCAAATACACAAGATGTCAATATCCTCTTCGTTGCTCTTCCTTTGGGTCTTTACCGAACTGGTACTTGTTTCGTCTCGATTGGAGTTTCTGTTGAATTTTTTCAATAAAAATAGCAAAGACTTGTTTACTCATAAAACATTCGAGTTAATCGTACAAAACGGTAACGGTTAACATAAACACCAACATTATCTCGGCTATACATTTGGTTATATTATTCCGCGGAACTAACAATATAGAAACCAACATCGTACGAAAAGTGATTTCTCCGAAAGAAATCAAAATAACGTTTTAAGTCGCAAAACGACCCAAAAGGTGTCTAAGACCCGACAAAAGGTTTTAGGTGGCTAAAACTAGAAAACAGGCTTACAGATCTTGGGTCTGAATCTTTTACAATCTGTTGTAACAATCGTTGTGGTCTTACGAGAACTTTAAATAATGATCAAACTTTCTTAATTTTTTTTTTGTTATCTTTTCATATTCTATGCATTTATTCGATTACTTGTCAGTAGCTTTTGCAGAGAATCCAACCTCAAGGAAATTAAGATTTATTGGACGAGTTTGTAATCATCTTTATTGATTATATACTCGTTTACTCCAAGGATCGGGATGCACATCAAGTTTACATTCGGGCCTTGCTGGAACGACTACGGAACATAAACTCTTTGCAAAACTAAGCAAGTGAAGTTTTTGGAAAAGGATAATTTGGTTCCTAGGACACATTGTTTCCGGTGAGGGAGTCTTGGTTGATCCATAGAAGATCAAATCGATCAAAGAGTGGAAAAGACCAAAGAATTCCACAGAAGTAAGGAGCTTCCACAAATTGGCTGGCTACTACAAAATGTTCATAAAAGGGTTTGCGAGTATGGCTCAACCCATGACTCGACTAACTGGGAAGGATGTAAAACTCACATGGTCGGAAGAATGTGAGAAGTGCTTATCGCATTGAAAGATATGCTCACGAGTGCACCAGTTCTAAATTTGCCTTAAATGGCTGAACCTTATGCACTCCACACAGATGTATCTGTATCCGAGATTGGATATGTTCTGATGCAGAAGGGAAAAGTGATTGCCTATGCATCAAGGCAACAGAGGAAGCATGGAGGGAACTATCCAACACATGACCTCGAAATTGCTGGTTGTGTTCGCCTTGAAGATTGTGCATTCCTATTTGCATGGAGACAAGGTGCAGATCTTCACCGATCATAAGAGCCTCAAGTACATTTTCACTCAGCATGAGTAAAACATAAGGCAAAGGCGATGGATGAAATTTTTGGCTATTATGATCTAGAAATTGCTTATCATCCCGGAAAAACAAACTTGGTCGTGGATGCAGTAAGCAGGACACGAGCTTATATATCAGCTGAGAAGGAGTTTGAAGAGCTGGAAGGGATGATCCAAACATTTCATCTCAATGCATTGTCTAAGGATCAATAACCATTGGGTTTGGGTGACCAAGCGATCTTCTCACAAGCATCCGGATTGCTGAAGGCAATGATGAGAATTTGAAGAAATTTTCTCAAAATGACAAGACCGAGTACCAAACGTCCAACAATGGGTTAATCATGGTCAAAAGTTGGGTCAGTGTGCTGAATGATAGGGAAGGACGAGACAAAGTTTACAATTCATTCCGGTTTGACAAGGATGTACCGCGACATAAAGAGATAATATTATTGGATCGGCATGAAACGAGATGTGGCCAAGTTGGTGGAGAAGTGCCCAATTTGCCAACTCGTAAAGGCCGAGCACCAATTTTCAAGTGAGTCGTTACAGAACCTTCCCATTCGGGAATACAAGTGGGATCACATTACAATGGACTTTGTGACTGGTCTTCCAACAACAAGGAATAAGAAGGATGCGATCTGGGTTGTCGTGGACCGATTGACAAAATCTGCTCACTTCATGGCCATAAAGAAGAAAGATGGAGTTGGAGAGATAGTCCGGTTACATGGTGAACTGGCAAGCCTAGCCTCAGATAAGAACTATTGATTCACTTCACATTTCTAGAGAGATTTTTAGAAAGCCTTAGGAAGATGATTGAACATGAGTACATCATAGCATCTGCAGACAGACAACCAATCTAAGAGGACAATCGACAAGTTGGAAGATATGTTACGGGCACGTACCTTAGACTGGGAAGATTCATGGGAAAGGCACTTTCCTTTCGTCAAATTTGCCTACAACGATAGCTACCATAGAAGCATCTGTATGTCGCCATATGAAGCTTTTCATGGGCAGCCATGTCGAACACCATTGTGCTTGACCCAAGTGGGAGAGCGTAGCATAATTGGACTAGACATAGTGGAAAAGATGACTGATAAGATCGAATTCTTGAAGGATAAGATGAAGGAAGCCCAAGATAGGCAGAAAAGCTATGCAGATAAGCACCAAAAAGACCATGAGTTCGCAGTAGAAAATCTGATCTATCTAAAGAAGGTCACCTTCAAGGGTCGAGTTGATCTGGTTGCTTACAAGTTGATCTTGCCAACCAAGATGGAAGCATTTCACAATGTGTTCCATATATCTAAAATCCGAAAGTGCCTAACGGATCAAGTTGTGATAGTGCCTGAACTACCTTCGGAGTTAGGCAAGAACATCACTTTGGAGACAAGGCCAGTTTGAATCATCGTTAGGATGTAAAAAGCAACAATGAATAATCTGGTTAAGGTCATTTGGGATAGAAATTTCAGAGAATAATCACTTGGAAAACCGAAGCTAAGATGAAGGTTGATTTCCCATAATGGTTCAACCAGTTCGACATTGAAGTATCACTTGGTCTGGTTTCTAGGACGAATCCTTATCAAGTGAGGGAGACTTGTAGCATCCACGATCCTAGATAGGATCATGGGGACAGACCATGGGATGAGAGACAATCAACGAAACGACCAGAACACAAAGACAATCAGAAAGAGAGAATTTTGAATGATTTGGAAGGAAGACTTGATCGGACTCAAGCCAAGAAGGCAATCCGACTAAGTGTCTTAAAGATTGATCCAACCATGGATCCAAATCCGTAACGCACCTCTAAGGTGAGTGGATGGACCGGATAAGCCATCGCCCATAGCCTTCAGGTGATTCCGATCGGTTTTGTGTTCTATCATCCAAAAGGTTACATCTTTCTCTCTCTATACTTGATCGTTTTATTCTTCCTTCTTCAAAAACGATCGGGCTTCTTGGTCTTTGGACCGAGTAATGAACCATGGCTGCAAGCATGTTCTATCATGTGATCCGATGTTTAAGTACTGGATCCGTTAGATCATGTATCATAGCTCAATGGCTTGATCAGGTTATGGCCAAAACATATGGTTCAGTGGTAAGACGGTCTGATATACGTCCGTGAACTGAACCTGGTCGATATGGCTAAGTGAGTTGGGAATTCGAGTATTACTAAGGGGATTTCGGGTTGAACTTAGAAAGAAATCAGATATATGTCACATGTATTGAAAACTAACTCATTAAGTTATCGATTAATACTTATATTTGGTTGGTTTCAGGACAAGATGGTGACCGTGAGAAGGACTTGGCTTAGCCGTGAAGACGTGAAACCAAGGATGGTATAGGTGGTTTGTAGACTTATTAAGATCGTTGTACATTGTATTACCGAGAAAACGAATTGTAAACAAATTTTGTTGTGTTATAAATAAAAATCAGTTTATCCTATAGCATATCGGCTCTAACTCATTCGCAAGAAAAAAATTATATTATGAATTAAAGAATTCACCAAATAAATCTTAAAAGAATAAGGCCTTAAAATGGACTGGACGCCCTGCTTAAGTCATGGTCGATCCATAGGAACCTCGCAGGAGTTAGTGTTCGGGTTAGGGCGCTTTATAAAGAATGAATACGAGTAATCCATCTCTAAAGATAAAAGAACGTTTTCGTAATTAATATACAGGTACCACATCAGCAAAGAAATGTTGTCATAATCAATATTCGAGTACTCATCAGCAAATAAATGTCGTCGTTATCAAGCTCCAAGTACTCCATCAAAAAAATATGTTGTAGCTTAATGATCTGTAGAACAAAGAATAATAAGAACAACTTTTCTTATTGCCTTAGAAACTACTCGAAACTAAAGCTCACAATTTTTCTCTTTGATCTCTTATGATCTACTATCTTAGATCTTATGGAACACCTCCCCATTAGATCTATATTTATAGTGAAAGACAATTCTCGTTAACATGTAAGATATGGAAAACACAAACTTAATCTAATAGAAAACTTCTTTCCATATTCTAGATTTCCTTATTGTGTTTATCTCTTAACATATTAAACATCTAATAATATGTTAAGTTTCCACATACCTTTCTTGTTTTATTCTGTTTGTGTCACACATGATTCCTTGAGCATACCTTTCTTGTTTTATTCTGTTTGTGTCACACATGATTCCTTGAGCATACCTTTCTTGTTTTATTCTGGTTTCTCTGCTCCTTGGATCACTTATATGCCAACGTAATATGTTTGCTTTCTTAGATCTGACATCTCGAACTTCTTTGACATCTCTTCCTTGAATTGCTTAATAACCTTAAGCGAAGTTTCCGTCACAAATAGATCATCAACATAAATGGCTGTCAACAATAATTCTCCTTCTTCGTTCTTGTTGTACACTGATGGCTCCTTCGTGCACTTCTTAAATCTCATCTCCTTGAGAGCTTGATCGAGTTTCACATTCCAGGCTCTTGGTTCTTGGCGTAACCCATACAACACCTTGTGTAACACATAAACGATCCTCTTCTCCTTTCTTTTCAAAACCTTCAGGTTGTGTCACATACACTGTCTCCTTTAGATCTCCTTTCAATAAAGCGGTCTTCACTTCTATATGATGAATCTCCCATTCGTTCGTTGTTGCAAGGGCTATTAAGAACCGTATAGTTTCAAGACGTGCCACTGGTGCAAACACTTCATCGAAATCTATTCCTTGTCTTTGTACTTATCCTTTTACCACAAGTCTCGCCTTATACTTGTTCACCGTACCATCCGCTTTTCCCTCGATATTTTCGATCCACTTTGACCATATAGGTTTCACTCAAGCCTGTCTAGCCACAAGCTCCCATATCTTGTTTCTTGTGATAGACTCCCATTCGGCTACCATAGCTTCAACCCATTCTCTAACGTGTTCGGCCTCAAGATAGTTCTCTGGATCGCCATCTATTGTGAGCAACAGCATTGCACTTTCTTGATCTGCAAGTAACACATAGTCGTCGTGATACTTTGGTTTTGTTATGGTGCGGCCGTGTCTAGTCACCCACGGTTGACCACCACAGGTTTGGTTTTCATTGTGATCAGTATCTTATTCTTCCTCATCTTGGTATATAATTTCCTCTTCATGACCCTCACTTTGATCATTACCTTCTTCTATATCACCCTAATGTGGAAGCTTAAGCATACTAGGTTCACAATCAGCTTGGTTTGTTGTAGATGACCAATCCCAAGTTTTCTTCTCATCGAAAATCACATCTCTACTCACCATCACCTTCCCTGCGACTGGATCATAGATTCTATATGGTTTGGAACCCAACTCAGTTCCAAGATTGATCACACTCTTTGATCTCTCATCTAACTTCTTTAGATGTGTCACACTGATTTTCGCATGAGCTACACAACCAAATATCCTCAAGTGCTCGATATTTGGTTTCTTCGTTGTGAGACACTCGTATGGGTTGATCCTTCAAGGATTTTGTATGAACTTTATTTATGAGGTAAGTTGAATTTCGTACATCTTATCCTTATAAGTAGTTCGGCATCTTCATTTCCTTCAACATAATTCTTGTCATACCCATTAAGGTACGGTTTCTTCTCTCCACAACACCGTTTTTCTGAGGCGTGTAAGGTGCGGTTAGGTGCCTTTTAACTCCATTCTCTTCACAAATAGATTGAACTCAGCTGAGATAAAATCTCCTCCTCTATAGGTGCGAAAGGTCTTAATGGTTGAACCGGTGTGCTTCTCTACACTTTCCTTAAACCTTTTGAACTGATCGAATTCGTCACTCTTCTCCTTCATATGTATAGTCCACATATACCTGGAGATATTCATCAATTAGGAAAAAGACATACTTGTTATTTTCTTGTGTTGGTGGTGTGATTGTGCAAACAACTCTCCATGCAATAACTCCAATGTCTTTGTCGCACGAAACATGGCTTTAGTCGGGAATGAGTGTCTAATCTGCTTCCCTACTAGACAAGCGTTACACACGCTTTATTCGTGTGTTACACTCGGCATTCCTACGACCATTTCTTTTTTACCATGTTGTTCATCACACCATAGCTTATATGTCCGACTCGAGCATGCCACCTCCATGTTGCATCTTAATCTTTGACATGTAAGTACTTCAGATAACTAATCTCCATCGGGGTCTTGTAGAGATGGTTTTGAGATATGGCAACACGTATAAGCAGCCTGCCACACGAATCTGTGAGTGTTAAATAGACATCTTTCATGTTAACCTCACATCCGTTTTTTGTTAGTTGTCCGAGACTCAATATGTTATGCTTCAGGTCAGGTATGTAGTATATGTCTTTCAGTGCCTTCTTCTCTCCAGTCTTACACACAAAGGTAACAAACCCTTTTCCTACGATATCAGCACACGATCCATCACCAAACTTCACCTTCCCTTTTGTTTGAGATTCAAACTCGAAAAGAACTCCTTGTTTCCCGTCATTTAATTGCTCGCTCCATTATCCAAATACCAAACACTTGCATTGTCTTTGTCGATGTCAAGATTCTTTGGAATCACCTTGTTTTTATTCAAGAATACCACCTAGTGTACATAGAGGGTATTGGCCTCTTGTGTTTTGTTTAAGTTGGTTTCTTGATTCTTCACTGACTTTTCGGGACAACCAGTTGCGTAGTGACACGGCTTGGCACATCTCCAACATATCAGCTTCGAACGATCTTTTTTGAGTTTTTGTCTTTTGTGTGTGACAAATTGTTTTGGTTGTGTAACCTACCCCGGCCTCTGCCTCTTCCATTCCGTCCTCTACCTCTACCACGAAAATCTCCATAGGTCCTCTGACTATGGTGATTGTTATCCGAAAACATAAGCTTGCCTTTGTCTTCTTTCTGAGTTTCTTCCCCTACACGCTCCTCATAAGCCTTTAGCCTTCCAACTATGTCGTCAAAACCCGTAGAGTTGAGATCTAGGACTTGCTTAAGCGCCGCTATAATCTGGATATACTTGTGTCTGGGGAGACCCTTCAAAAACTTCTTAAACATCTTGGATTCTTCAATGTTTTCTCCCAACGAGTCTGCCTTGGATGATAACCCTGATATCTTTCCTGCAAAGTCATCCACGGTATCACTATCATCCATCTTCAGCCTATAGAACTCCGTCATCAATGTCTGAAGTCTCGCCTCCCTTACACGATCAGCTCCAAGGTGTTGTGACTTGATGGCGTTCAAGATGTCTTTTGATGAGGTTTGTTCTCCTACCTGGATAATCAACGTTTCAGGAATGGATTGACAAAAGAGCAGTTGCAACATCGTTCTTCTTTTGATCATCTGAACTGGGTTTTATCGTGCCCCACACATCATGAACACGGATAACACTGTAATAACCCTCACGAGCAGATATAGTTTTGGTCGAGAAATTCAGTAAGGTTAGTTTGGAAATGGTCCGACCATAATTAAAATAAAATCAACCATGTAAGCTAATGACTTGACGGGAGAGTCTAGTGGTCTAATGACTATCTTATGATATTTCTCATCGAGTGTTGGATGTCAGGTTGTGTAATAAATACTATAGTCGAGTGTATATTTAGCTGAACGAGATTTTCCAAGAGAAAGACGTGAACCAAAGGACAAGAAATATTTCGTCGAACAATTGTTCAGAATTATCGAGCAACTTTCTAAATAATTCTGACCCTTCATGTACTTCACCTTCTCAGCTGCTTGATCAGTAACCAAGTCACATGCCCTGCACGTTCAAGTTTGCTTGCTTCTGTAGTAAATGGAACATGAAAGTCACAAGCTGCCTACTTCTTAAGTTTTCATGTGAGAAGCATATGTTCTGGCTAGAGCTTGCTTCAAGTGAAGGAAAAGACAACAGCTGATTCTGAAAGTGGTGAAGCAGTTCTCCACCTATCTCCACTTCCCCTTCTTTGGTCCCTCAGCTGGAGACTCATCTAAAGACAATCAGAAGTAGCTCTCACATCTTTTTAACCTCTTCTTCTTCATTCTGGTCGTGCATAAACTTGAGAGACACACAGAAAAATCAGAGAGAGAGAGGAGAGAAAATCAGACAGAAAAATTAAGAGAAAAATCAAGAGAATTTTGGGTGTTGTTCTTCTTCAACCAGTCTGTGTTGTTGTGGATGTGAGGAAGAAGAAAGGTGAGCTGTTCAGATTAAATCACCAGCCTTTCTCTGTTCTGAACCGAGTTCCGTTTTTGTTTTGATTATGGTCAGATCGCGAGTTCAGCTTGAAAGGAGTGTTGAGCCAAGATCATCAAGCTTTTTAGTTGGTTGGTAATCTTCAATTTCTTGCTTCAGTTATGTTCTGATCAGAACCAGATGATGATTAGTGATGATTAGATAAGCTTGTGTCCTGGATCAGTTGTCTAGACCTTTTTATAGCTCAGTTTTATTTAGTTTTTGATTAAATCAATCTCATGCAATTGTTAACTAAACTAAGTTGAGATGATTGGATTTTATCTGAACTGAACTGATCTTGGTTTGATCTTAACTTAACCGGGCTGAGATATCCCTGAACTGAACTGATAAAGCTTGTCCTGAACCCAACTAGTCTGATCTAAGTTGCTTTACAGAACCGAACTATTGGATTGATGATCTTGTACACCGAACTTCTCTGTTTCAGGTCAATGGTCGAGAGAAGGTTGAAGAATAAAGCTGGTTCATCAAGAAGAGCCATATTATGTCTTGGTAAGAAGTTGATCATGGATTGATTTTCGAAGAACCGTTAGTGAACTGATATAAGTTGATGAACTGAGCTGAGATGAATTCTGCTTGTATCGGACTGATTAACCTAGCTTGAGCTCGACTCTTGTCTTTCTTAGCCAATCTCATGAATTCAAAGGTGGGTCTAGATAGATGAATGATGAGTTATGAATGAGGGTTGCTTGAGTAAAATAAATGATTATGGGTGATAAATAAGTAAGTCTCTTGAACTATATTAAACTGCGAAGTGTTTACATATTATAAACACTTAAGAAATATTACAAATTATTATTTGAGGTTTATCCCGAGCCTTAGTACTTGTTCTCAACTACTAATATATAAGTATATTATTAAGTATATGAGTGAATCATGTGAAGTCTTATAATATTCACTCTCCCTAAAGTCCCCGCATTACCGTGACTTGTTCCTGCGAATGGAACAAGGTCATGAAGACACGATAATGGGGTGGTACCCTAGAGGCCGTGTAACTGAATGGAGAATTAGATTTCGATCTTGGAATATCTCTCTGAGATGATGGTTATATTTATTTTTTGCGCTGGGCTCGGTTAGCCTTGGTGGTTTTTTGGGTTTAGTATATATATATATTATATGTATGAGTGAATGGCGGGTGTTGTGGAGGTGATGCTTAAGATATGATTCACATCGATGGAATGATAGGGCTTATATATATGATAATTATGGAATATATTTCCACTGCATTCAAATGGTGTCGACTGCTCGGGATGCTATTAATATGTGTTGGGGGTGCGGGATTAGACTCACTGAGTAAACAAGTTACTCATGACTCATTTGTGATGCAGTTAACCAGTAGCGCGGGAGACCTTTACTCTAGGACGGGAAGGAACAACATTAGCCAGCGGTAGTTTTGTTATCCTTGAAAAGTAGTTTTGATATGTCCTATGTATAAAGTTTGTTGACCAAATACCTCGAGGTTATCCTTAACATTTTGTAAGATGCTTTTGAAAGAATATTATATAATCTATTAAAGAATGTTTCTGTAAGTACGAGTTCCATATGATATTAGTCCCTGTTCGGACGAACTAACTATTGGGTATTACTTAGTCGGCTTGAAAAGCCTTTTGTTTTACCTAATAGGATATGTGTACATAGGCGATTGGCCTAAGGTACCTGGATCTATTCTGTGAATTTCGGGTTAATCATTTTTGTACACATTGTGGCTTCTCGCTTTGGTTTAAGTTACTAGTGATTGGTTGTGCATGTTCTTGTTTGATTGTTGCACGACCGGTCGAGTCAACTTGTACTTAGACCAGATCGAGGGTGTCACAAAGGTTGTATCAGAGCATGGTATACGATGCTAGAATGGGACTTATTTCAAATGTTTTTCACGTCAAAATGAGTCGCAAGGATAACTAGCATATTCTGGCTGGTTCCTTCATCTTAGAATAGATAGTACTGGTTAATTAGCTTACCGTTATTTTTCATAGCAGATGCATCAAGACAAGCTTGACGGGGTAGTGTGTATCTACCAATTCTTATCCCATGCTCGGGTTAGCTCTCATCATGCATAAGTTTGCTAACATCATACTCGAGATTGTTGCTGTCATGCTCGGGTTCGTTTCAACATGCTTTGATCTGTTACCATCATGCTTAGATTAGATATCGTCATGCTTTCCTACCTTGCTTTCAAGTTCTAGTGTGGATACCGATCCTTCAGAGGGACTTATGGGATAAATTCGACACATCTATTACATCTCCAGACTCGTGTGTTTTCAATGTCAAGGTGAGCGTTGATTTTGATCCGCTCCAGATCAATTCAACGGCCTATGAACACTCAGATGCACTTGTTGTTTCTGCTGCTCAAGTCTATCCAGTTTATGCTGAGACGTGCCAGAGCCAGAGCCGTACAAGCATGATTGATACAACATTTGTTTCAAGCTTATATTTTTGGCAGAGATGGTTCGACAATAATAGAAGACGATGGACACACCAGCCCTCTTTTGTTTCAAACAAGACATCTTGAAGCTTATGATGCAAAGAATTAGTTAGTACTACAAGATTCGAGGAAAGATTAAACCGTTGAGGTAGACATTGGCGTGAGGTAGATCTTGAATGCAACACTTGGAGCAGAATATTGACGTGGCATGTTGTTAAGAGAGTTACAAGAAGAATTTGGTAGCAAGCTATCTGGAGATGAACGCGATGAGTTGTTGGTCAAGAGTCAAGCGTTACTTTGGAGGGGTCAGATCAAGTTGGACAGATTTCAAGAGTTCAAAAAGTAGTATTTTCTACTCAAGGCTTGGGATTGATTGTTTCAGCCAAGAGAATAAGCTAAAGTTCATCAGGAAAAACCTTGGGGAACTTAGCCAAGAATTATCGGAGTAGTCAAATGACTATGGAGTTCTAGAGCTTCGAGGAAATGTTATAGTACGACGTGAATGTTACAGAAGTTATTACTGCTGAAGAAGTTTATCAAGTCATGCAGACCATTTAATTTCCAACCGGCGCAGATTGAAGGTCAGTTTCAAGCAATGAATTACGTAAGTTACTGGGAAGATTTTCGGTGGACGTTTCATCAGATCAAGATCGAGGACCTTGAGTTATTATGGATGTGACTAGCCAAGGCAAAATGGTTTTGATTGTCCAAGTGTGGGAAATTCTGGATTGTTTGTGTCATTTGAGTTTTGGTGGTTCCCTTGTGAAGAGTAAAGATGCTATGTTACCTCTTGCCCATGAGTAACCCAATCCAATTACCTATACCTCGGGTGTCAAATCCTAAAATTTTTGTGTTTCCTTACCATAAGTCGTGATCCAAGTCGCTATTCGGGTAGAGCCTACACTTTAGAATTACTTGGACCGTCAAAACTCCTGAAAGGTCCAATCACAGGTTTGCCTCTTATTCCATTGTGTGTTGCGTGCATTTAAAAAAAAAATATGAATGATTGAATAAATAAGTGAACGTGTGATCAAGGTGTCATAAGAGAGACCTTGCATATGGACAGAATTTTTCGCCCTTATTGTGTTTGATACGGGGAACAACACATAGTTATAGTTCCCGAGTGGTATCATAGTTGTAGGGAGGATTCACTTTGGTGAATTCAAGTATATAGTTCTTTTTCTTGGAAGTACTGGCTACCATTTAAAGTTATGGTATGTCTTCCCTATTCCTTAGTACTTCCATTAGAGCGATGTATTTCTATCTAGAGTGAGATTGGCTATCTATTACCTATCTCAATTAGGATGTTGTTGAGGAAGAAGTATTTGGAAGAAGACCAGTCACCGTTGGCCTAGAGTGGTATTTTACTTAGTGTTGGAGCATCACTCGTGTCAGTCGGGATAGATGATTTTCTTTTTTAAAAAGGTGAAGTAGTTTATTCCATTATTCTGATCATTGGGAAATTAGAAGAACAAAAGAAGCAGAGTATAGAGGACCATCCGATAATCAAAGAATTCAAAGATATGCTTAAGGCACCAGAAGGATTGTCGACATGTAGAAGTAACCCGTTCAATATTCTTGTGGAAACCGGATTCGCTGCTATAATTTAGGCTTCTTGCCAAGTGAATCTAGTCAAATAAATTCGACGTTAAAAGATTTGTTTGGAGAAATGTTTCGTTCGACCTTTAAATTTGCTGTGTGGAGCACCCATGTAAGTGGTAAAGAAGAAGGATAAGAGTTTGTGGTTATCTTCAGCAGTAAATGAATCGATGACGTGACCATCAAGGACGAGTATCAACTTTCTAGAAGTGATGCGTTATTAAGATCATTTGCAAGGTATATGTTGCTTTCCAAGGAAGTTCAATGGACGCATCAAGATTTAGTAAATGCTACTGCTAGGAAATGGGAAGTGGGATCTATTAGTCAGCAAGTTGGAACAAGGAATTGTTGCACATTTAGTAAAGATCGCTATTATTACAGAGTAATCGTGTCCAATCTCTGCTATCGAGATTTGAAGTTCTTGAATTGGCTGGTTACCATAAGAAGTTTGTTCAAGGATTGGTAACCATATAAAACCGCTGAGCTAATCGATTGAGAAATGCATTACCTTGTATTAGAGTAAAAAGGATTGGAGAAGCACGCAATCAGTAACCGACAGACTTGATGTCTACGCATATCTTAGATTGCATGAGCCTAACCAGCCATATACTATTGCATGATTGTATCATGTGTTGGCTTAGGTGAATGCTAATGAAAGAAGATAGGGTAATCGTCTATGCATCATGAGAGCTAAACAAGGATAAGGTAAATTATTGAATGCACGAGCTCGAGTTGGCTGCAGTTTTTGTTGCAGATCAAATTTCGCAACCATTTCAGTACGGAGAAAGGATGCAAATGTTCAATGATCAAAAAAGCCTACGAAAAGGAAATGCGGTTGTTTATGCTTAGAGGAGAGGAAATTCCGTGTCGATATTGAGAAAAATCTCAAGAATCATGAAGAAGAATTTGGCTGCCGTTATAAGGAGAGAGTGAAGAGTCTTAAAGATTGCAAGAGTACCAAGATGGCTTACTCGTTTATGTCTGAGGAACTCAGCTAAAGAATGAGAACTTAAGGAAAACATGTAAGGGATTTAATGAAGAGATTTTTAGAGAACAATATGAGAACGGTGCCATGTACAAATTCAGTAAGAGGACACGTGGGAGAAGGAACCCAAGTCCTACCTGAAGTTAAGCATGATAATTAGAAAAGGGATGTTAAGTGAACCCTGGGGGAGATTGATGAATGAAAGAAAAGGTATGATCATAGGGCAAATGGAAATGCCAAGTTTGTTAAGATGTCAGAGGATGTATCAATACAGAAAATTTGGAGTCGTCATACAAGAGTACTCAGTGGGTGACTCAAGCTTGGTATAGATGAACCTGTTTAATCTTCAGTTGCTGGACAGAAGAAAGAAATCAGGAAGCAGTAGAACCATACTTTGTTATGGGAAACATTAGAGAGCTTGAGTTGTTTAGAAGATTATGAAGATTGTCTCAAATAGATGAAGTGCATAGAATATTGTATGTGAGATCATTCTTGGAATGCGTATGTGTGTCTATTTGAGAATCGCACCGTTGGTCTGGATCATGTTAGCGTGATTGATCGTGCATGTTCTTGTTTGATTGTTGCACGGTTAATAGTTGACAGTGACCAAACTGGAGATGTTACCTTCAATGTAAGGCACATCACCTAACGTTCCACATGTCATGTTTTTTGGTATGGGAGAAATACAGATAGAAATGTCTCGAATGTGATGGTATTAAAAGACTCAAGCCTGTCAAAAGAAGTATGTAGACCGCAGTTGAATAGAGTTGTGTTGCAGTAAATCATTTGCTTCTTCTTCAAGGTGTTTGCTCAGAAAAGAAGGGATTGCTTGTAAGAGTTGAGGAAGTCAAAATATGTTCTATTGATTTGTACTGCGTAGTGAGTTATTCAGAGATGGAACCAGAGCATCTTTCAGTTATGCCTTTGAAAATTTGTGAGCCGATGTTGCGTAATCTTCTATTAGACCCAATATGATAGAACTGCTGAAACCAGGGAACATGGAACCCAATTTCGCCTGTCCTAATGGTCCTTTGCGGGTAAGTGAGAACTATATCAGATGATTGGAGAATGAGAAAATTTTGTAAGGTCAAGTATTTGGGGAACCAACCATCAGTTATTTTGATGCAAGTAGATGAGTATAAGTTCAAAGACTCCATTGTCCAGTAAAGTGTGTAAACTGAGAATTCGGGGACGAATTCTTTTGGGGGGGGGGGCAAGAATGTAATAACCCTCACGAGCAGATATAGTTTTGGTCGAGAAATTCAGTAAGATAAGTCTGGAAATGGTCCGACCATAATTAAAATAAAATCGACCAAGTAAGCTAATGAGTTGACGGGACAATCTAGTGGTCTAGTGACTATCTTATGATATTTCTCATCGAGTGTTTGATGATCAGGTTGTGTATTAAATATTATGGTCGAGTGTATATTTTGCTAAACGAGATTTTCCGAGAGCAAGACGAGAGCCGAAGGACAAGAAATATTTGGTCGAAAAATTGTTCAGAATTATCGAGCAGCTTTCTAAATAATTCTAACCCGTCATGTACATCACCTTCTCAGCTGCTTGATCAGTAACCAAGTCACATGTCCTGCACGTTTCTGTTTGCTTGCTTCTGTAGTAAATGGCACATGAAAGTCACTAGCTTCATTCTTGCCTGCTTCTTAAGTTGTCATGTGAGAAGCGCATGTTCTGGCTGGAGCTTGTTTCATGTGAAGGAAAAAACAGCAGCTGATTCTGAAAGTGGTGAAGCGGTTCTCCAGCTGTCTACACTGCCCCTTCTTTGGTCCCTCAGCTGGACACTCATCTAAAGACAATAAGAAGTAGCTCTCACATCTTTTTAACCTATTCTTCTTCATTCTGGTCGTGCATAAACCTGAGAGACAAACAGAAAATTCAGAGAGAGAGAGGAGAGAAAATCAGACAGAAAAATTAACAGAAAAGTCAAGAGAATTTTGGGTGCTGTTCTTCTTTAACCAGTCTGTGTTGTTGTGGATGTGAGGAAGAAGAAAGGTGAGCTGTTCAGATTAAATCACCTTCCTTGCTCTGTTCTGAACCGAGTTCCGTTTTTTTTTTGATGATGGTCAGATCGCGAGTTCGGCTTGAAAGGAGTGTTGAGCTGAGATCATCAAGCCTTTTAGATGGTTGGTAAGCTTCAGTTTCTTGCTTCAGTTATGTTCTTATCAGAACCACATGTTGATTAGTTAAGCTTGTGTCCTGGATCAGTTGTCCAGACCTTTTTATAGCTCAGTTTTAATTAGTTTTTGATTAAATCAATCTCATGGAATTGTTAACTAAACTGAGATGATGAGATGATTGGATTTAATCTGAACTGAACTGATCTTGGTTTGATCTTAACTTAACCGGGCTGAGATATCCATGAACTGAACTGATAAGGCTTGTCATGAACTGAACTAGTCTGATATAAGTTGCTTTACAGAACCGAACTGTTGGATTGATGATCTTGTACACCGAACTGCTCACTTTCAGGACAATGGTCGAGAGAAGCTTGAAGAATAAAGCTGGTTCATCAAGAAGAGCCATATTATGTCTTGGTAAGAAGTTGATCATGGATTGATTTTCCAAGAACCGTTAGTGAACTGATATAAGTTGATGAACGGAGCTGAGCTGAATTTTGCTTGTACCGGACTGATTAACCTTTGTTCCAACCATTTTGTTTTTAGTTCAGATGGTCGAGGTCAGTGATGGGATCAACCGGATCCTTCCTTGTGGACGTTCTGAATCAGAAGTGAAGTGGAGTGTGATTAGCTTGAGCTCGAGTCTAGTCTTCCTTAGCTAATCTCATGGTTTCAAAGGTGAGTCTAGATAGATGACTAATGAGTTATTAGTGAGGGTTGCTTGAGTAAAATAAATGATTATGGGTAATACAGAAGTAAGTCTCTTGAACTATATTAAACTGCGAAGTGTTTACATATTATAAACACTTAAGAAATATTGTGAATTATTATTTAAGGTTTATCCCGAGCCTTAGTACTTGTTCTCAAGTACTAATATATAAGTAGATTACTAAGTATATGAGTATGAATCATGTGAATTCTTATCATATTCACTCTCCCTAAAGTCTCCGCATTAACGTGACTTGTTCATGCAAATAGAACAAGGTCATGAAGACACGATGATGGGGTCGTACCCTGTAGGCCGTGTAACTGCATGGAGCATTAGATGTTTGATCTTGGAATATCTGACTGAGATGATTATATTTATTTTTCGCGCTGGGCTCGGTTAGCCTTGGTGGTTTTTTGGGATTAGTATATATATATATATATATATATATATATATATATATATATATATATATATATATATATATATATATATATATATATATATATATATATATATATATATATATATATATATATATATTATACGTATGAGTGAATGGCGGGTGTTGTGGAGGAGATGCTTAAGATATGATTCACATCGATGGAATGATAGGGCTTATATATATAATAATTATGGAATATATTTCCACTGCATTCAAATGGTGTCGGCTTCTCAGGATACTATTAATATGTGTTGGGGGGGGGTGCGGGATTTGACTCACTGAGTAAACTAGTTACTCATGACTCATTTGTGATGCAGGTAACCAGTAGGCAGGACACCTTTACTCTAGGACGGTAAGGAACAACAATAGCCAGCGGTAGTTTTATTATCCTTGCAAAGTAGTTTTGATATATCCTATTTATAAAGTTTGTTGACTGAAAACCTCGAGGTTAATCCTTAACATTTTGTAAGATGCTTTTGAAAGAATATTATATAATGTATTAAAGAATGTTTCTTTAAGTACGAGTTCCATATGATATTAGTCCATGTCCGGACGAACTAACTATTGGGTATTACTCAGTCGGGTTAAAAGCCTTGTGTTATACCTAATAGGATATGTGTACATAGGCGATTGGCCTAAGGTACGTGGATCTATTCTGGGAACTTCGGTTTAATCATTTATGTACACATTGTGGCTTCACGCCTTGGTTTAAGTTACTAGTGATTGATTGTGCATGTTCTTGTTTGATTGTTCCACGACCGGTCGAGTCAACTTGTACTTAGACTAGATCGGGGGTGTCTCAAACACCCTCATCCTCATCGGACAAACTGTGTAGTTTTTCGAGTTCAACACTGGACATTGGATGGATGCGGATCCAAGGTCCTTCGTGTGTTGCGCATCTCTAGTCACGTCCGCCATCTTGCGTTCCTGATATCTTAGCAGTCACTAGGATCAAAGCGTCAACTTAATCTTAGATCGAGTCTCCAACCTGAGGTTCTGGTACCAGTTGAAGGATCTTTAGAAAAAAGAATAATAAGAACAACTTTTCTTATTGATTTATAAACTACTCAAAACTAAAAATCACAATGTTTCTCTTAGATCTCTAATGATCTACTATCTTAGATCTTATGGAACACCTCTCCATTAGATCTATATTTATAGTGAAAAACAATTCCCTTTAATATGTGGGATATGGAAAACACAAATCTAATCTAATAGAAAACTTCTTTTTCATATTCTAGATTTCCTTATTGTGTTTATCTTTTAACATATTAAACATCTAATAATATGTTAAGTTTCCACAAGCTCGAAATTATCCAACAGTAGTAATCATGGTCTGAGAAATCCATGAACAAAAAAAAAAAAAATTCTTTTGCCAAGTACTTCATACACTAATAAATCATCAAGAAAAACACCTAAACCTTCAAAGAACACTCCCTCCATAAAAGTATCATCCATAAAAGTATCGCTTAGTACTTTAGATGTCAATCGAGCCTAGGTTAATCGAAACAGGGAGACTGCATGTGGTCAAATCTAAGAAAATCAAGTAGGTTTTAAAGGAACTAATGAATAAGCAGGTGATAGTAAACTAATAAAGCAGTGATTTCGATATCCTAACAAGAAATAAGAAAAGAACAAGTTTTTAATCAAGGTTTTCTTCTAAAAAAATCAAAATTTAAAAGGCTAGACTCAAGAGATTAGGCAAAAGATTAAGAATGGTAAATTTCTAACTTAGGAAGCTAAAACACCAACAACTAACATGCTTTTCAACCTAGGATCTCAAAGATAAGTTAATTTCTTTCCATGACAATATCCATAGCTAGTCATATATTTAACACCAATTTATATTGGTTAATTACACTTAACTATGCAATAAAATAAAGTCATAATGCATCACTAGTATCGATTCCCATTGATTATGATAATAAAACACATCATGAGATTCATTCAAGCATTTCATCAAACATCTTCTCGGCATAAACCACCGTAGATATGATTAAGATTAGCTAAATCTAATCTACCATAAAACACATCTCATATGTAAAAACAATGTTAATATAGCCCTAAGCATTCTAAATAATTCATCAGTCAATGATGTGGTTTCATTTTTATTTCGTTTTCAAATTAACCCTATTTCTCACTTTACTCTCTCAAATAAGAGGTTCAATGTAGTACTTAGGGATCAAATCCACATAGACTCTGGGATTGCACAATAGACTTATTGTTTTCGAATAAAATCTAGATGAATTATAACAATAACAATAAAAGCGATTTCAAGACTGATTTGGTTTATGAGGATTAAATTAAGAGATTAGACTTAGGGGGAAATTCTCAAGTAGGATTAGATAATGCAGGCTAATAGATTGATAAGGGTTTTATTAAGCATCGTTCTGAACTCAAACCTTAGGGTTTCGGAGATCACTCTCGCGCATCACGACTGAGCGTCGATCGATGACAATAAGATGGCATCGATCGATGCTCATTCCAAACAGTACTGGTTTCGTGGTTTGATGGGTTCTCTAAACTTCTAATTCATCTTTCGCTTGTTACTAGTTATTTAGATTATTTAAGATAGATTCCAGGTTATAACCAGACTCTCGCTTGCGCTATATAATTACCTACCTTGGAAAAAAACTAGTTGGCATACTTACAGTTTGCATTAATTGAATAATTTTTGTATCTGTTCTATGGTTATTTACATCATAGATTTTACAAGTTGATAACTTCAAAGGAGAAGTTGTGAACCATAGGTCAGTCCATACTAAAATGGAAATTCACTTTGTCATCTTTTTGATATATTTTATTTACCATAAATCCAACTAGTATGGTGCCATTTTAATAATAAGATGGATATGAAATCAAATTGGATTTCCATAATTTGTATTCAAAAATATAAACTTTTAATAATATTTTTAAAGTATTCAATTTATCAATGAATCGATATAAATGTGTTCGTTAAAAATACATATTAAAATTATTCAAATACATGGAAATTAAACCAGCTACCTTATTACTTATATGAAAAAATAATCTGAAACGCCTCTAATCAAGAGACAATGTGATGTTAACCACAAATAGAAAGATGTTAGAATAGTCTTCATTATTCTGAGTGTTGCGATCTCCTCTATCTAGTTGAGAGGGAAGAATTATGCTAAGTGGGCAAAAGAACTTGAGAAAGTCTTGCGTGCCAAGCGCAAGTCTATATTCAGAAATGGAATCTTACAAAGCGCTGACGCATGATAAAAAAAAGAGGAGAAAGAAAAAAAAAGTTTAGAGAGAGAAGGCCCGAGAGATTATTCGAGAGTTTTTTAATTCTTTCTAAGATTATCTACAGGTTATAAATTACATTACAACAAAATAAAAATATTATCTACTAAATGAATCACATAAAATAATTTTATTAAGACTAAGGTTGAAATGAATGAATATTAATGTGCATGCACGGTCCTAGCTATAAGTTTCCTTGCTAACGTGTGTATCGAGGGGCTTGGATATATAAATACGTTAATAACCTCTTTGTTCTTCTATAGAAAGAGAGAAAAAGCGAAAACTGAGAGAAAAAAGGGAAAGAAATATGGAGAACGGAAAATGCAACGGAGGCACCACGCAAAGCTACCGGAGATTAGGTTCACGAAGCTTTTCATTAACGGTCAGTTCGTCAATGCTGCCTCAGGTTTATTTTTCTCCTTTTTAATTCACAACTTCAAACATTGAACTTATAAATAAAATAAAAAGATATTATCCAACTCCCTCCTGATAATTCCTCCTTCAAAATCTTTTGTAAATGTAAGATGGATCACTAGGGTAGATTATGAGTGTATGCTTAAACTAATATTCTTGAAAGTATAATAGAAAGTAGATTTTTTTTGCCACTAAAAATATTACAATGACTAATTTGATAGATATTGAGTCGCTAGAAGGTAAAAGATAAATCATTTTTCTTTTCTTACATCACAAACACAATAACATATATATATATATATATATATATAATATTATTGGAAACATGTTAGATGACATATCAGGCATAATGATCTCCCAATAAGTATAGCAATACTTGGCATGCTAGATCAGATCATTATGCCTGATATGTCATTTAACCATCTAGAATGTAAAGCATGCTTCACATTCTAGAGATTTGAGTACTTTATTGTGTATGAAGAATGATGAAAATGAAGAACAAGAGAGAGATAGTAGAGAGAGTGGATTTCAAAATTTAGAAAGAGAGTAGTGAGGAAATGATTTCCTTGAATTATCAGGTTCATGTTTACAACATATTAAAAGGCAATAAATGATGAAAGTATCTGATCAGAAACTATTAATCTAATTTGCTGGAACAATACAAAGAGGTGGTCCAGCCTGCTGGGAAAGTGACATCCTAACCTTATCTTTCTATCTTAGTCAAGACATGTGATCTCCTCTTGTCTCTTCTCCAACAGCTACATCCACTTGCCCACATATTTTTGAATTGTTCTCGACACTTGGGCGAGATTTATTGTTGCAAGCAAGCTCCCTTGCTTGCCTTCCAAGTCAGGTTAAGGTTGGGCTGTACGGACAGTCTTGTTTCTCAAGGTAACTTGATTCTTTGCTTGATTTGAATGTACTCGTTTCCAATCATATTATATATATATATATATATATATATATATGTATATGTATGTTATTGTGTTTGTGATGTAAAAAAGAAAAATGATTTATCTTTTACCTTCTAGCGACTCAATATCTATCAAATTAGTCATTGTAATATTTTTAGTGGCAAAAAAAAATCTACTTTCTATTATACTTTCAAGAATATTAGTTTAAGCATACACTCATAATCTACCCCAGTGATCCATCTTACATTCACAAAAGATTTTGAAGGAGGAATTATCAGGAGGGAGTTGGATAATATCTTTTTATTTTATTTATAAGTTCAATGTTTGAAGTTGTGAATTAAAAAGGAGAAAAAGAAACCTGAGGCAGCATTGACGAACTGGCCGTTAATGAAAAGCTTCGTGAACCTAATCTCCGGTGGCTTTGCCGTGGTGCCTCTGTTGCATTTGCCGTTCTCCATCTTTCTTTCCCTTTTTTCTCTCAGTTTTCGCTTTTTCTCTCTTTCTATAGAAGAACAAAGAGGTTATTAACGTATTTATATATCCAAGCCTCTCGATACACACGTCAGCAAGGCAACTTATAGCTAGGACCGTGCATGCACATTAATATTCATTCATTTCAGCCTTAGTCTTAATACAATTATTTTATGTGATTCATTTAGTAGATAATATTTTTATTTTGTTGTAATGTAATTTATAACCAGTAGATAATCTTAGAAAAAATTAAAAATCTCTCAAAAATCTCTCTGGCCTTCTCTCTCTAAACTGTTTTTCTTTCTCCTCTTTTTTTTATCATGCGTTAGCGCTTTGTAAGATTCCATTTCTGAATATAGACTTGCGCTTGGCACGTAAGACGTTCCCAAGTTCTTTTGCCCAGTTAGCATAGTTCTTCCCTCTCAACTAGATAGAGGAGATCGCAACACCCAGAATAATGAAGTCTATTCTAACATCTTTCTGTTTGTGGTTAACATCACGTTATCTCTTGATTAGAGGCGTTTCGGATTATTTTTTCATATAAGTAATAAGGTAGCTGGTTTAATTCCATGTATTTGAATAATTTTAATATGATATTTTAATTATATCGATTCATTGATAAATTGAATACTTTGAAAATATTATTAAAAGTTGATATTTTGAATAAAAATTATGGAAATCCAATTTGATTTCATATCCATCTTATTATTAAAATTGCACCATACTAGTTGGATTTATGGTAAATAAAATATATCAAAAAGATGACAAAGTGAATTTCCATTTTAGTATGGACTGACCTATGGTTCACAACTTCTCCTTTGAAGTTATCAACTTGTAAAATCTATGATGTAAATAACCAAAGAACAAATACAAAAATTATTCAATTAATGCAAATGTAAGTATGTCAACTAGTTTTTTTCCAAGGTAGGTAATTATATATCACTCTTTAGAAAACATAAAAAATATTATGAAATAAAGATATTTCATAAAACATACGCATTTTTTGATAAAGACATGTTAATTTTTTCATGGTGACAAATGTCAATTTTTTTACAGATTTTCATGGAAATAATAAAAAATTCTCATTTGATAAGTTATATTGGATAACCAAAAAACTGAAATCAAGAGAGAATAATTGTAATGTGAAATGTGTGCATGTGTATTATGGAGAAGAGAAAGAGACTATCAATCATATATTATTCGAGTGTCTTCTGACTAAAAACATATGCTTTTCACAAGTTACATATAATTCAAAAGTTTTCTCATTTTATAGGTATTCTATGATATATATGCTTTTAATGATTTTAACGACTTATTTGTTGATCATTTTAGTATTTAAACTTGCATTTAGTCATCATTAAGAGTTGTATATGTGCATTTTGTTCATATCAGATCTTGGAGGGTATATGTTGGGACTTTAGAGTGAAATAGAGGTAAAATGAAGAAAGAAGAAATTTGAATAAGGAATCGATCCGATCCCCATTACTAGGATTAATCGATCCCACGCACGTTTCGGAACAAGCTGAATTGCGATGAAGAATGAATGTCTGATTGCATGGTCATTAGTGTGGGGTCGTGAACGAAGTTGGATGGTAGATACGATTTGGAGGTGAACTAGGAATGACAGACGAAGCATTTAGACAAGTGTTATCGTGGTTTCAGAGTGTGGCAAGAGGAAGTTGTGGAAGTGAGATGATGATCGCGTCATTGGATCACGGAGAAGGAAGAGCCATTGGGGCTAGGAGTGGTGATCGCAGATTCTATATTTCAGGTAAGGCCATGGGCGCAACAAAGGAAGCTCAATCAAAGTGCTATCATGGAGGAAGTAAACTGAGGCCATTAAAGTGCAATCGTGGAAAACGATAGATCAATTCATACTAGTGGGATCAATCGATCGAGTGTGCATCGCGCCTTTTGGTCGCATATAAAAGCGGCCATGATGGACTTAGAACTAGCATTGACCCATTTTCATTTAGGTTGACATAAGTTTTATTAGGTTGACCAGTTTGAGTTTAGACCACTATATATATGTTCTTAGGCCAAAACCTAGGATATATTATTTTCTCTCAAAAACACTAGTCACTATTGGTAAAAGTTAGGATCTTTGTCATCTTTTATGAACTTTCTTCTTTTAATCTTACGTTTATCTTGAATCTCTTGCTTCCTATTATATTTATACCTAAACTTAACATGTTTAAGGGTTTCTATGGTGATTAGTGAGGAATTAGTTCTTAGACTCATAGATTGGTAGATTAGGGTCACTGATATACCATAAGTTTTACCTATTTTACCTATGATATATAGAGTATATTTAGAGTCTTTTATATGCATTTGGTATTATTTTAAAGTATTTACATGTCTAGGTACTTATTGGAAGCAATTGGAGCCTTTGGACTATTTTGGAGCATTTGGGATTGCTCAGCAGAAACTCAATGTGTGTTGATCGACGGTCAGGTCGATAGCAAGATTGGTGAAGGCTTTAGAAATTACAAGTTTTACCAGAAGTTTCATTAATTGCAAGATAAGTCCCTAGCCGAAATTTAGACTATTTATTTGGGTTTTCTATCTTTGTTGTAAAGGAGAACCTAGAAGACCTAAGATAGTTGTCTTCTAAGTTACACTAGAGTTTAGAGTTTAGAGTTGGAACACATTGCTATATCTATTGGAGAGAAAGATCTATCATCATTACAAAGAATATCTTAAACTCCTTATCTTTTTACTTAGTTTATTTTATGCAATTATTCAGAATTTATTCATGTTCTTTATTGTTATGTCTGAGTAGTTCTCTATTAGATTTAGGGTTATTCAATTGTATTAATGTATTGTTGATTTAATAGAATTGTTAGGGTAACCTTATTAGTTCTTTGTTTAAGTTTTTCTTAATGCTAAGTTGAACTTGATTACCTCTTAGAAATTAGGGTTCTATAGCGCAAGCGAGAGCTTGGTTGTAACCTGGAATCTATCTTAAACAATCTAAATAACTAGTAAGAAATGTGAGTTGAATTAGAAGTTTAGACAACCCATCAAACCATGAAACCAATACTGTTGAGAATGAGCATCGATCAATGCCATCTTATTTTCATCGATCGACACTCAATCGAGATGCGCGAGAGTGATCTCCTAAACCCTAAAGTTTGAGTTCAGAATGATGGTTAATAAAACCCTAGTAATCTATTAGTCTGCATTATCTAATCCTACTTGAGAATTTCCCTAAGTCTAATCTCTTAATTTAATCCTCACAAACCAAATCAATCTTGAAATCGCTTTTATTATTATTGTTATAATTCATCTAGCTTTAATTCGAAAACAGTAAGTCAATTGTGCAATACTAGAGTCTCCGTGGATTCGATCCATGAGTACTACACTGAACCTCTTATTTGAGAGGGCAAAGTGGACAACATGGTTAATTTGAAAATGAAATATAAATAAACCCACATCGAATTTGGCTCTGTTGCCGGAGACTCATTCTTATTGCCATTAGATTTATTTTAGAATATTGTCTAGATTTTTTACTTTACTGTTTGCTAAATTATTCTTTCCCTAAACCTTATGACACATGTACTTAAAGGAGAGAATATGGATTCATGACAACAACCATCGATCGACGGAGTTTGTCTGGAATTGATCAACGATAGTCCATGCTGCTGGGCGACGCTCTTCCATTGCCATCGATCGATACCGATCAGCTGGAAGCAGGTAAGTACGCCATTACTGATTCTGATAATAAGAAAGTAGTCTTGATAAAACCAATGAACAATAAAAACAACAAAGCAAGCCAACTAATTAATTATCAGGGAGCTGCAATCCCCAATCAAATCACTTAATCTCCAAAGAATGAGGTAAAGCATGAATTGCCAATGCTCGAATACCTAAATCCCAACAGAACCTATTCCAATAGGTCTGCGATTCAATTATCCGATAACCATGCTGGAAGCTCTGAGCTTGATATCGACTTCCTAATTATGGCGCGTAAAAATCAGTTCAATGGTTTTCCCCTGAACACCAGGAACGATAGCATCGAGATGCTAGAAGACATGGTGAACGACAATTTCAATCGCTGCAAACTGTTTCATTTCTCCCTAGAAGGTGACACTAGGAGGTGGCTGAACCAGCTACCCCAGGATCCCTGATTTGTTGGGCAGATATTAGAAATTCCTTCATCTACCACTTCTTTGACGAGGAGAGATAATGGGAAGCAAGAAGGGAAATATCGACTTTCGTTCAAGGTAGCCGCGAATCTCTTAAAAACTCCTGGACAAGGTTCATGAGCTACCAACTTTCGTTCCCACACCATGAACTATCTATGAGAAATGCTTTGACTTAGTTCACTCTGATATTTGGACCTCACCTTGTATTTCTAGAGATAACAATAAGTATTTTGTCACCTTTATAGATGAAAAATCAAAATACACATCGATCATTTTACTTCCTTCTAATGATCGTGTGTTAGATGCTTTTATGAACTTTCAATCTTATGTCACTAACCACTTTAAGGATAATGTGAAGGTACTAAGGTCAGACAATGGAGGAGAGTATAAAGTCATGCATTCAAGAATCATCTGATAAGACATGGTATAGTCCATCAAACAAGTTGCCCTTACACTCCTCAGCAAAATTGTGTGGCTGAGAGAAAGAATATGTATCTGATAGAGGTGGCCAGGTCAATGATGTTTCATGTAAATGTACCTAAAAGATTATGGAGTGATGCGGTTGTAACAACATGCTACTTAATCAACCGAATTTCTACAAGGGTGCTGAAGGACATCTCTCCTTATGAAGTGTTGAATCAAATCAGATCATCTATTCATCACCTCGGAGTGTTTGGATGTGCCTGTTTTGTGTTGATACCAGGAGAACAAAGAAACAAGTTGGAAGCAAAGAGCATGAAGTGCAAGTTCATTGGATACCCATCTACACAGAAAGGATACAAGTGCTACAACCCTGGAATAAGAAGAGTACTTGTATCCAAAGATGTGAAGTTTATGAAGGAAAAGAATTTATGCTGAGAAGAATTGGGATGAGCTCAAAGTTTTGTCTCAAGCATCAGACAAGGCCACTAACCTGTGAGTTATTATGGAAAGTCTTGGAATCAGCCTATCAAAAGAGAAGGAGACCACCAGAGAAGCTCCTCCTACTCACGAGACTGGACAAGAAACTGAAGAAGTCACTCATCCTGATCTTGAAGGGGGGAAGGGCAAGAACCAGAAATACAACAAGGTTAAAATATTCATGATCAAGATGGTGTTGAAGAACAAGAAACTGAACCTCCTCAAGTTCATGAGGAGGAAGAAGAAGCATACCAGGTTCAGCCACTAAGAAGAAGTACAATGATCAAGAAACCTGCATCAAACTGGATCAACACAAGACTTTACTTTAATGCTGAAGCAGTGGCTCATCCAAGAAGTGCACTATGCTCTCTTGCTCAGTATCCAAAAGAGCATCATGTCTTTATTGTGGAATTGGATCAGGAATACATTCCAAGATCATATGAAGAATCTATGGAACATGAGTAGTGGAGAGAATCAGTTGGAGATGAGATCAATGCTATAATCAAGAACGATACCTGGTATGAAACTGAGCTTCCCAAAGGCAAGAAAGCTGTGACAAGTCGTTTGCTCTTCACTATCAAGTATCTAGAAAATGGAAAACCAGAAAGGAAGAAGACAAGGCTGGTTGCAAGGGGATACACTCAAGTCTATAGAGAAAATTACCTTGATACATTTGCACCAGGAGCGAAGCTTCACACCATCAGGATTGTTCTCTCCTTGGCCGTCAACTTGGAATGGGATTTATGGCAAATGGATGTCAAGAATGCATTCTTACAAGGAGAGTTGGAAGATGAAGTGTACATGCGACCACCTCCTGGTCTAGAAAACCTTATCAAACCAGAGAATGTATTGAGATTGAAGAAGGCAATCTATGGTTTGAAGCAATCACCAAGGGCCTGGTATCACAAGCTAAGTACAACACACAATGGAAGAGGCTTTGTAAAATCAGAAGCAAATATCACTCTCATATACCTAACCATAACTCGCCATGATGTATGCTTTGTTGTGAATCAAGTCAGCCAACACATGCAAGCCCCTAAGGTTCATCACTGGAATATGGTTGAGAGGATCTTAAGATACTCGAGAAAAGCTCCTGGTCAAGGTGTATGGATGGCTTGTAATGGAAGCACTGAAGTGGTAGGATATTGTGATGCTGATTGGGCTGGAGACATAGTTGATAGGAGATCAACAACTGGCTATTGTACCTTCATTGGAGGAAATCTGGTAACATGGAAGAGCAAGAAGCAATAGGTGGTGTCATGTTCAAGTGCTGAAGCAGAGTATAAAGCAATGAGGAAGCTTACTAGTGAACTCATATGGATAAAGGGACTGCTAAGGGATTTGGGCATAGAGATCACCACACCAATGACAATGCATTGTGATAATCAGGCAGCCATACACATTGCATCAACCTCAGTTTTCCATGAGAGGACAAAGCATATAGAAGTGGATTGCCACAAGGTGAGACAAGCAGTAGAGCAACAAGTGATACTTCCATCCTACACTAGAAGTGAGGATCAACTGGCTGACATATTCACTAAGGGCGCCAGTAGCAAAGTTTGTGAGTTCATTCATCCTAAGCTTGGACTCATAGACCTCACTTGTCACTGATCCTCTTGCCATTAAGTGTTCTAATCTTTTTCCTTTGTTTGGTTTTTATCTCAAGTGGTTTTTCCAAGTAAAGGTTTTAATGAGGGAATACTTCATGGTATCCAAGCTTGACCAGTTTCTATGGTCAAGCTTGAGGGGGAGTGTTGACATGAAGACAATAAAGAGATGAAGCAATAAGTAGCAAGAGGGAAACGAGTACATTCAAATCAAGCAAAGAATCAAGTTACCTTGAGAAGCAAGACTGTCCGTACAGCCTAACCCTAACATGACTTGGAAGGCAAGCAAGGGAGCTTGCTTGCAACAATAAATCTCACCCAAGTGTCGAGAACAATTCAAAAATATGTGGGCAAGTGGATGTAGCTTTTGGAAAAGAGACAAGAGGATATCACATGTCTTGGCTAAGGAAGAAAGCGAAGGTTAGGATGTCACTTTCACAGCAGACTAGATCACCTCTTTGTCTTGTTCCAGCAAATTCGATTAATAGTTTCTAATCAGATACTTTCATCATTTATTGCCTTTAAATATGTTGTAAATATGAACCGGATTATTCAAGGAAATCATTTCCTCACTACTCTCTCTCTAAATTTTGAAATCCACTCTCTCTCTACTATCTCTCTCTTGTTCTTCATGTTCATCATTCTCCATACACAATAAAGTACCCAAATCTCTATATTCTTTCAAAAAGTACTCGTGGTTTTCAATATGTATCCGGGTCAGGGTAGTTGGTTTGACTTAGCATATATTGATTTAGTTATTAATATCCTCCAAGGTAAAATGTTAGACACGATAGACCCAATGAACGGTGAAGTTGTCGCGAAAATAGTAGAAGGAGACAAAGATGACGTTGACTTGGCCGTTAACGCTGCACGTCGAGCCTTCAATCATGGCCCTTGGCCTCGCATGACTGGTTTCGTATGTTCCTATTCTTTCCTCACGGTTTTATTCAACCTACCCATATATTATTCAACAAATTATTGATATATATTTTGTACCAATGAATTATAAAAATTATTGATATGTTGATTGAGATCTGTCCCCACGTACAGTGTGTCACTAATATTTATTAGGGTCGTATGAGTAAAACTCCTTGTTGTTTTTATATATTCTGAAATGATAACGAATGAGGTTGACTTATTTTCGTTTGGTGTCACTAAGTCGCTTTCATGTTATCAGGATATAATAAACTGATGATTCTGTTAAGGTTATTTTTATTAGTATGAATTGAATAACATATTTTAAATTGTTCTAATCTTACTTATGTGTGTAATTGTATGCTTCCATATCAAATTGAACTATTCTTTCCTCTCTTACGATTTTTTCCTCCTTTTTTTGAGTAATATTTTCAATATATATTACTTACAATTGTATATACTACTGTTCTCACATAGCAAAATTTGGCATCTCAATCCGATCAGGATAGGGCAAGGATTATCAACATATATACAGACTTAATAGAGAAAAACATTGAAGAATTAGCTGCTCTTGAGGCGGTTGACGGTAGAAAAGTGTTCCAAATGGAAAAAGTGGGTGATATTCCCGCTGCAGCCGGACACTTCAGGTACTATGCGGGTGCAGTGGATAAAATCCACGGTGAGACTCTTCGAATGACAGGTCTGTCTATGTTCGGATACACGCTTAAAGAACTTATTGGAGTGGTCGGTCACATCATCCCTTGGATTTTTCCTAGCATTGTGTTTGCCATGAGAGTGTCTCCTGCTTTAGCTGCTGGCTGCACCATGGTGGTCAAGGTATGTATCATATCATAGATGACAAATATGAAATACCTTTAAAGGTTAATAATATGGACGTCAACATATTTTGTGGATGTTCATGGTGAAATTTGCGTTGCGAGCTCTCGTGTGTTTGTCCAAAAAGGTATAAACGATAAGTTTGTGGCAAAGATGGTGGAGAAGGCTAAAGACTGGACCTTTGGCGACCCTTTTAATTCCACTTCTCGACAGGGACATCAGGTAAAATAGACTAATTAATTAACCTCGACTGATCTTGATTTAAGTAGATCAAAATAAAGCTAAGGATTGATCAATCACTACAAGAAAACAATTAATTAGCGAGGGTCGATTTCGTGATTATTTCCTCGTAAAAGAGGTTTTACGAGGAAATAACCACGAAACGGTAAACCTCGTGCCACGTTCGTCGTAAAGACTATTTCCTCGCTAAATCCACATAAGTTTACGAGGAAAAGTTTCCTTATAAAGTTGGGCCTACATTTCCTCGTAAAAGTCATGCAATATATTCACGCACAATACACAGTAACATTTCCTCGCTAATTACACGTAAACGTTTCCTCGTAAAACACTCGCTACTATTTCCTCGTTAAATTCACGTAACTATTTCCTCGTAAGCCTCTCGTTATTTTTTGTCGTAACATCCACGTAAAATGTATCCACGTCAATCCCACGGTACATTTCGTAGTTAATTCCTCGTTGAGTTAACGAGTAATAAACTTCGAAACCTACTTTTCCATGCATTGATAATTTTATTAAATATAAAAAATTATTTTTTTTGAAATAAAATTAAATTAACAGAATGGAACTAAAATATTTTATAAATATTTAAGTTTTATACAATTTATATTACAACAAAAGAAAATAAAAGAGCTAGGGGTTCTGGGAGTCGTCGTTCCTTCTGTCCATCTCGTTCTAGGGGTTTGGGTCTGGAATTCCCAATTGTCTACATCTCGTTGCTAACATCAGCTCCAATTGCGGATTTCCAGCCGCTAGAACGTCCAGGAAACTCTCGAGTGAACCCATTTGAGCTTGCGTCGGGTTCAACTCCGCACGCACCTGAGCAGTCTCATCTCTCGTCGCTGAGCATAAGACGATGTCGCTCTTGGGACATCATTAAAGGAACCAATCCCCAATCTACGTCCCTTTTTCTTAGGGACGACCTTTAAAAAAATAAAAATTAATGTTAGCCAATAATAAAAAAATTATATTAAATTAATAATAATAAAAAAAATTACCTCCTCGTAAATCTCATCCACTTGAGCTGTGGTAATATGACGGGTATCCCATCGGCAGACTACTGGGTCAGCTGGTTTGGCGCTCTTCAACTCGAGCAACAACGTCGTTGTAGATTTGCTCGGATCTAGGATCTACAAATTACCCAGCCTTGTTCTTGTGGGTCCTCTCGTAAAGTTCCTTACGAGATGGTAGAACTCCCATCTCTTTAGCCTAAAAATATTTTTAAAATAATTAATCAATTAAAATAGATATAATAAAGAATTTAATTAATTTAAATATTTACCATCTGTAGACGGACACCGGCGTGTGGTTTTTGACCTAAAGAGTGAAGCATGGGCATGTTGCCATGCTCGTCTATCGTCAAACGGCAAGAGGAGCAGTTGTTGGAGACTCTGATCGAGGATGGCAAGTTCCAATAACGTATGAGGCCATCCCATACCTCTGTTGTGAGCTCAGCGGGCTTCCCGTGGTCATAACCGTCGACCAAATAATCATCCTTCCACTTAGACACCGTTTCCAACAATCGCTCTTTTGCCTTTTTGACAAAAGTTTTCTTCACTTCCTCGTTCACTCCTATGGACCAACGCCATTTTTGCTTTAAACCAAATTAAAAGTATTAACATTAGTCTAAAAATATGTTAAAAATCGTAATAATTAAAAAATAAAATTAATAGTCATTTACCGCG